>PVKA01000707.1:45653-63401 GCA_004027165.1 Ctenomys sociabilis
TTCAGACATGATATCTTGTCTAAACACTATTAGTATAACTTCTCATTGAACTAAGAGAAAGTAGCTGTATATTTATTCTAGTATATATATATATATATATATATATATATATATATATATTTTTTTTTTTTTTTTTTTTTTTTTTTGCTGTTAAGTGAAACTTCATTTATATCCCATTTTTTAATTTTGTCAGAGATGGGCATTCCATTGCCATTCAAATACTGAGGGGTATGAATTCAGCAAAATAATCCAATATAGTTTCTTGACTGATACTTGGAAAACATGGAGTTAGTTTAAATGAGATGTTGCTTGCTTTTACTAGTTTTCACAATACAATAGTCCAAAAAATCTTAAATGAATGCAAGTCTCATCAGGAAAATGGGATGTAGTTCTATATAAAATATACTTTTTCAAATAGATGGATATGCTGAGTAGGTATGAGGTTCATATGAGTGCTTTTGTGTGTGTGTGTGTGTGTGTGTGTGTGTAAACTTTAGGGGATCTTCAGTCTTATTTTATGTTTCTAGTATTATACCAACAAATGACACATTTAATAAAAGACAAAGCTATACAATGAATTAATGAAGCCATAAGAATATTATGATTTTTTTTTTTTTTTTTTTTTTTTTTTTTTTTTTTGAGATAGGGTCTCACTATGCAGTTCAGGCTGGCCTTAAGCTCATTTTGTAGCTCAGGCTGGTCTCGAACTCACAACAATCCTCCTGCCTCAGCCTCCCAAGTGCTGGGATTACAGGCATATGCCACCATGCCCGGCTAGAATATTATGATTTATATGTTAAGTTTTCCAATGTTATATGTGATTAAACTAATTCATTTGTCACTTGATTTCTACTAGGAAAATAGGGCCCTGTTTTAATATGTGACCATCACTATTTTGCGTGTTATAATGACTTCTCAAAAATCTTTAGCCTGGTTTGCTAAGTTCAGATTTTAATTATGATAACAATTGATTTCATTTTATTATTTTAAATTAATTGTTTATTTATTTATTTAGTACATGGTGTCAGAATGCAGCTTAGATTCACAGTGATTCTCCTGTCCCAGCCTCCCCATTGCTGGGATTGTAGGTCTGCACCACCACACCCTGTTTCGTGGCTGCCACGGCTCTCCTGGGGCTCTAGGGTGGCACAGCCTGTGTTACGGGAATCGAATCTAAGTCCTCGAACCTAACAGAATTTTTGCTAACAATTCTGTTTTGCATTCTTTTTTTATACAATGATATTAATTGTTTTTATTTAATAAACATTTTTATGTTACTGTATTTCATAACTTTATACTTCAAACACTGCTTGACACATTATCAGTAGTGGCACATGGGATTTATTTTTTCTCTGTAGCTATGTCTTAAAAATTCAGCATTTTAATATAAGCATATCTTTTTAGCTTCACCTATATAATATTTGTTTGATTTTGTAATTTACCTAGAATACATTTTCGGTTCTCTTACTATTTCAAAATTCTGTTCAGCCCAACATTTTAAACTATTACGTTTATTAAATCTTCAGTGAGACACCTTGGTACATGGCTTTCTTTAAGACTGACTGTAATTCACCTTCCAAATTTAAGTAACATATTTATCAGAAACTGTTTTGAATATTATGGAATTTAAAAATGAAATCTCTACCACACACAACGATTTATATGTTCTACTTTAGGAGGATAGATAATGGTTTAAATTCTTTTCCTTTTGCAAATGTTTATATTAATTTTTTTAAAAATGTAATATGGAATCAACCAATAAAATTGTAATATGTAATTGTAATATTTTCTTACATCTGATAAACAAATTAAAATGCTAACACTAGGCCCTCCTCTCTTCTATAGGCAAGTGACAGTAAAAGCGTAAGCACATATAAAGTTTTGATCCTTTTAGTGGTTCATTAGCGAATGCATTTTCACAAAGAATATAGTTTTTCTATTTCACCAGAATTTATGTCTGGAATAATAAAATGAATAGGTAAGTACTTAGCGTGGCCACCACTATACCTACAGTGAAAATCAGAATACATGTACCAGTTCTCCAAAAAAATCCCCAATAATGCTTGTCTTCATATTTTTTAAATATTTTATGTATTTATTTGGTACAGGATCTTACTATGTGTCTCTGACTTAGGGGCTGGCAGGGTATCTGGTACTGGGGCTTGAACCCAGATCCTTGCACCTTCCAGGCAGGTACTTAGACAGCTGAGCTATGTTCCCAGCTCATTATCTTCATATTTTAAAATTTGGTTAAAATATACATCATGCATGTTTTACTTCTCTAAAGTAAGCTAATATGCTTAAAATATAAGTGTAGAAACAAGGGCCAAATGAAAATTGAAATTATCCTATGATAATGTTATGTATTTATGGGTTTATTTGTTTTCAGATTTATTACATAATTTTTCTTACATCTGATAAGGTAACCCGTCAAATGTCACAATTTAGTGTACTACAGATGATGAGAGCTGACCCTGTTCAACATTTTATCTATTATTTGGTTTTCACCTCATCCGTGCATTATTTTTTACAAAGATAGGGCTACTGCACAGTGCACATATTTGAAACAACAGTGTCAGAATTCCACAAGGCATACTAAACTTTTGTTCTCTATGTTGGTATGCATCTAGTTCTTGATGGGTTTTCAATAAATGGGTGGGCAGCATTACTGTGTTGTCCTGTTAGCTGTATTTTTATCAGACTCATTAACATCTCTTTAATATCAGTAAAACATATCTCTAAACAAAGAACCTCAGGACAGTAGATGTAGGAGACTTTTTTAAAAAATATATTTAGTAAGGGTCTATAGGGTCTCACTGCATAGATTGGACCCTTACTGATTCTCCTGTTTTCAGCCTCCCAAGCCCTGGGATTATAGGTGTGTGCCACCACACCCAGTCTCAATCAACTCCATGTGCCCCAGGGGTGGAGTAGGGGGCTGGCAAGACATGCTGGGGATCAAACCCTGGCCACTGTGTTCTGCCTAAGTAGGTGCTTTAGTCTGCTGAGCTACCTGGCCAGCCTAAGGAGATCTAATTTAAGATTTTAATTACCTTTTAATGATCTCCATCACCTATAACAACTTACTGAATAAGACTGTAAAATGATTGATTCAAGAATGAGTTAAACTGGGATTAGGCAATGCACAGAGTGATATCTTATAGTATGTCTCAGTGCCATTAAAAATGATCAGATGCTGAGTGAACTAGATTATTTTTTGAAAGGAGTGAGGAAACTGTTCTCTGCAGTAAGAACATAAAAGCTGTGAACTGGTGCTGCATGTTTCAAGTTATGTGAAACCTGAATCCTTGGGTGTAATCTATACCTAAATGAAACAAAGACCTGGTATACACGGGGTGTACTACAATGGTCCCTTAGTATGGTGTTTATTAGTCTGCTCGTAAAATTTTAATTTGTATAATCTTAGCAGCATTTGGTTTCTTGATTGATGTCTTAGTGCATGCCCCAGAAGAAATGTTTTGGAATGGGAATCCATATAAGTTGCATTATATACTAAGAGCTAAGGATATTTTTGTTTGTGGGTTTATGATACTGAGCCAATAGGCATGTTGTGTTAATATACAGGTCAGGCAATATATAATAGGTCAGGGAATTGATAATAGCAGACATTGGGTATACATTACAGTAGTATCAATCATTGTACCATTATGTTCTAAAGGAAGCAGATTTGTTGAAGTGTTTTCTATTCCTTCCATTCTCTATAATAATAGATGGCCTTATAAGAATAAGAAAACTAAAAACTGTTATAAATAGACATAAAATTTTATTTGAAACTGGCCCTTCACAAGAAAAATTTTCAATCCACTGTTATACACATAGAAAGTACAAGGAACATTAGAAAATGAAACAGAATTTTTAACTATGCCTTATAATCTAAGGGGAAAAGGTGTGTTTTATTATCATTTGTCAAGTTCTTGATTCTCTTCCCTTACATGAGTCTATCGCCCAGACAAACCCAGGTGAATCAATGTTAAAAAGAAGTAAGAAGAAAGTTTGTCACTCTAGGATCATGTTTCACCTCTCTTGTCTTGATACAAATAGAGTCCCTGACTTTTAAGGGCTAATAACTGCAGTCTATAAGGGAGCATTTCTCTCTGCCTTCCAGGAGTATCTATCTAATGAGAAATGTGCAAAGCACAGTTGAAGGCCATTTGTTACCAGTGATGACTTAATCTTGGCTTGGCTCTACTTGCCTGCTGTTCATCATATTTGGTCTGGGTTAGTTGTTTGATTTATTTTGTGTTTTTAGATGATTGGTGACTGAGCACAGGACCTCATTCTTGCCACGTCAGTGCATGCCCACAGAGGTGCATCCACAGCCCTTTCTAGTTTAGACAAAGAATTTCTCTAATTTCCCTGTCTGGCCTTAGTATTTGCAATCTTTCTGACTCAGCTTCCCAGGTAGTTGGTATTGTATTTAAGATTTTTGGTATTCCATTTCTCAGGCAGGAATATAACCAAAAGCAATTTCAAAGTTGTAAAAGTACAATAAACTTAAATATTTTAAGTATCTATAAATCTAGGCCATGTTAATAAAATCATGTCATAGGTTAGTTTGTGATTGATATTCAGGGATTCCAGAAGCAATGTGTGAGATGTGAAGTCTTCCTCTGATGTTCAGGAAAATATCCTTCCCAGATAAAGCCAAAGAAGGACAACTGAAAACAAGTACACTGATGGTCTGACACACAACAATGAATAGTGGATGTGGGAACAGACAATTGACACTAGGATTACAAATGCCTCCATCTATTCATGTAACATATACAATTTACACTGAGCTCTGAAGTTTTAAGTAAGTAGCAGGTGAGCTAACCTTAGATTTTCCCTACTTTAATATGAAGGTGTTTTAAAATAAAAATAACCAAATGGTTAAATAATGAAGGTAATAAAAATTGCATATCAGAGGTAAGAATCAAAATTGAAGTATCTGTCCATGTGTATGTGTAATATAATTTATACAAAATATAAAGACTATCGTTCTTGGCCTTTTAGCTATGATCAAGTGTGAAGTATAAATACTGGAGAAATAATGTTTGTGCATAATAAATGTGTTTTTATTGTAAGATCAGAATCAGTGGTGAATATATTGGAAATTAACATGACATAATGAGACAGTAGAGTTGACATTTTGTAAAAATTTTAATTCTAATTTATAATGAATAAATGAATAATTGTACTGAGCTATTTTTATCACCTGCAGAGTTTGAGGTGATGTTTCACATTATTATTTTGAGTTCACAACATCTGATGCCCTAGGTGTTATAAATTACTTAATTCCAAAAACATTATTTATGTCACTAGATCCTTTCTTCCATAAAAATCAATTTTTCATAGTTTCTAGATTGATTAAATTCTAAGGACAATTTCTGAAAGCATAAAAAATATGTAATTATTTTAAAATCTGTAACTTATGGGAGAAAAAAATGAATGGTAACAAATGATCAACAAAAGAATATTAATTCTTTTTAAAATTGTGGCTCATTCACCTTTGCACATAATTTGTATACTATGCATGTACTACTAGGACAGGAATCACCCTCTGTCCTCTCTAAATTGCAAAACTGTCAATTTGTCAGTCTCCTTACCTTGGCAATAAGTACCTTGCTTGGATGACAGTTCAAAATATCGGTATTGATGAGAAGACATGTGCCACAAACTGTAAGCAATTATTTTCTACATCGATTTGTGGAATTCATCCAAACTGTTTAATACTGAAAATAGTCTTCTTATTCTGTCATTCAATTACTTTATTTCCAACAAGTCTGTTTAATAACTGTGCCATAAAGAGGTGATGAATCTAATACCATGTTATCAGGTTTCTATTACTATGCGATATGCATATATAATGCAGTTTTCATAACAGATTATATTAATTAAAAGAATGATATTTATTAATAAATAAATATAGCTAGTACTTTTTAAAATGTGTTTTGGACAAGAATATTAATTTTCACATCAAATCAAAATGAAACAGACCTGGACTAAAACTTTGTGATTTTTGTTTCTTTATTTATCTCACGCATTCATTTTGTCAGAAAACACTAATTTTTCAATTTTCGCAATATATGTTGTTGGTATCTAAGTACTTCTTATCATTCATCATGACCTTTCCAGGCCATGCCATCAATGTCTCATTCCTGTACAATTTGTAAATCTACTGTCTTAGCATCTCTTAAGCACTGATCTACTAGGGTTATCTCACTAGTTTACTAGTACTATCAGGCCAAAATCTCACAGATTAAATGGCTTAAACAGTTAGAAAGATAATATGTAGATAAGTGAAAATTTAACAGTTCATTAACAATCGTTTCACCAGAGAATTCTCTTATTCATTGCACATTCTGTCAGTAACTCTTATAATTAGTTCTCTGTTCCTGAGTGTTATGGATTTAGATTTTGAATGTATACCAAAGTAGTCATGTGTTCAGAGCGAAGCTTTTTAAAGAAGGCCAATAACTGACTCGCTGTAATTAGATAAGGCCTGTTTGATGGTGGATAAGTGGGATCAAGACCTGGAAGTTAGCTGTATGTCCCTCCCTGGCTTCTTGCTTCTCATTTGCTTCCTGACTGCCTTAGTATGATAGCTTTCTACCAGGCTCCTTAATCCTACTATGGAGCTGAGTGACTATCCATGGACTGTGGTCATGTATTTCTTCTGGAGCTGAATGACTCTAAGGATCAAGACCTCTGAAAATGAGAAATATAATAAGCATTGCTACATTTAATCTGTTGTTATAAAATATTCAGTCTTGGTAGTGGGAAAGTAACTAACATACATTTTAGCACCAAAAATTCTGGTGACAATTATGGGACTATACCTGAACAGGTGGTTTAGAATCTTGAACTGGTTTTCCGGAGGAGTTTGGAAATGTTTGTAGTTGTTGCAAGAGAAGCACTAAATGATGCAAGAAAACTTGTTCCAAGATCCTTGTTTGAGTTCAGAAGACTGGAAGGCCATAAAAATGGGTGTGGTAAAATTCTGACCCAAAAATTTCAGTTCTAAACAAGGATCCATTCCAATTGACTTCAGAAACATGTGTGTTATGCTCTGGTCAAAGGAAAAAATCTTAAACTTCATCTGTGTCCTGAGACAGTTTTTGGATATTGAGATTATGAGTAGCAAATTAATCTTGTGGAGGAAATTTCAAGACAACCCAAGTTTATTCTGCGATAGGTAGTACTGCTGGCTGATTTTAGCCAGATTTATAGTAAGAATCAGGAAAGAAAAAAATTATCTCAGTTGAAATCTTTTAAGTTTTTCAGAAAGGAAATGCTTGCAAAGGTGGAACAGATAAGCCAGAGTTGCTAAAAGAATCATCATTAGGAAAAAAAAAAAAAAAAAAAATCGTCATTAGAAAGAAGCCAAGTACTTTCCATCAGGATAAGATAGTTGGAGCAGATATCAGGAATCAGCAAAAATTCACTATCCACTGGATAAAATCCAATGGAGTAAAAGAATAAATATAAATTAGTTTGAAGAAACTTGCTTTGAATAAACAGATGCTTCCCATGCCCACCCAGCCAGAGAAAACAGCCTGAGACAGCGGGGCTGAATCTGGCATCTTCCTCGATCCCGCCCATGCCTGCACACGCCGGACCAACCAGACAGACATGCCTGAGACAGTGAGCTGACTCTGGAGGCCTCTCGGATCCTGCCTCAAGTCCTCCCAGTGAGTGGGAATTTGCACGACTCACCAGGCTTCCCGGATCAACGAGTATGTGGTGAGCCTGAGGGAGAGCCTGTGACTTCTTCCCACGTGTGCTACCCGGATTCCCACCTTGAAGCCCTCCAAACCACTGACCAGCCTGAAACCTCAGGGCTCACTCACCAGCAAATTCTCGGATCCCCTGCCCTAAAGCCCTCTGAGCGAGTGGGGATTTCCCTGACTCCCTGGGCATCAAAGTTCAGTGAGTGTAGAGCTCCAGGCCCACCACACCAGAGAGACATTCCCAGACATTGCCAATCCCACCGCATGGCCCCAGACCCAGCGCATCTCAGCTTGTGAGGGAGGGCTCCAGGCCCGCTGCAACAGGGGCCCTTTCCCAGGCTTCTCAGGTTCCGGCCTGTAGACCCGGACCCAGCACAGTCTGGCTGACCCAGTACAGCCTACCTGGTGAATAAAAACATCCACTATCCTTTTGGGCACCCAGAAGACCCACCAAAGCCCAGGCCCACCCCAAGAGCGACCTGCCTGACATAGGAGGGCCGACTCTGACAACTTTCTGGATCCTCGCCCCAAAGCCATCCAAGATAGTGGGAATTTTCACTACTCACTCTGCATCCCAGTTCGGTTGGTGCTCACCTGACCAGGGAACCAAAAGAGGGAAACCACAGGAGCTGCACCAAAAAGGCACTGAACACAACAGTGACATCCACGACAGGCATAACTGGATAATCTCAGACTTAATAGACTGGCACCCGAATATCATAACACACTAAGGTTATAACAGCTCCCAAGCTCTAAACCAAAGGTCAGAGGTCAGTACTATACAAAATGACAAAGACAAGGAGAAAAACGCAATCCCAGGCTGTGAGTGCACTAGTAAGTGCAGAGGACACTAGCTCAGCTGAAATGAATGAATAAACAGATACGGAAGCAAAGGAACAACACCAGAAAGGTATAGAGGAAATCAGATGAGAATTAATTCCTGAAATAAAAAAGAAATATCTGAATACATAGCATCTGAAATAAAGAATCAAATCCAGAAACATATGGGGGAAAAGAAATGTTCACCAAGAAAAAGTGCAGAGAGCATCATTCCAGCTGAAACGTATGAATTAACGGTATCGGAAACAAAGAAAGAACAGTAAAAAGGTCATGAAGAACTCAAAGCAGAAATATTTTATGAAATCAAAAAGGAATTCTTTGAAAAAAAAGAATTCATTGAAGTCATAGCATCTGAAATATAGAAAAACATCTGGAAATACACAGAGGAAACCCAACTTGGAAGAAACTCTGCAGAAAAAGAATTTATAACTACCTCTAAAGAAGACATGGATAAAAAAATTGAAAAGATCAGAAATATGATGGATTCCTTGAATGAGCAATACAGAAAAGAAATAGAACACATGAAACAGAGTCAAAGAGATAGAGAAGAACTAAAAATATCAATCATGAGTCTTCAAAACCATTTGAATGAAAGTAAAGACAGAGTATCAGATCTTGAAGATGCCAGAGCAGCTAGTGAAAATGTGAGAAAGGATCTCTTAAAAACAACGACAAACTGGTATCAATGAGAATGAAGGAGTCAATACAAATAACATAAAAAGAATTGGGGGAGAAATTATCACAGAAAACTTCCCAAATATGAGGAAACAATCCAACATTCAGGTCATCGAAACACACAGAACACCAAATAATTTCAATGCATGTAAAATCACACCAAGACATATAATAGTCAAGATCCCAGATATCCAACACAAAAATAATATATTGAAAGCTGCTAGAGAGAAGAAGGAGCTCACATTCAAAGGAAAACCTATCAGAATTACAGCAAATTTCTCTACACAAACCATAAAGGCAAGGAAAGCATGGAGCAGAGTTCAAGTCCTGCATGAAAACAAACTGCAACAAAGACTATTATAATCTGCAAAACTCTATTTCAAGTTTGATGGAGAAGTGAAATACTCTCACAACAAAGAACAACTAAAGAATTTCATGATGAGAAAGTCATCCCTACACAGGCTGCTGAAAGTTGTTCTAGAGAGAGACCACAAGGACCAGAACTCCATGAATGAGAACAGAAGGAACCCACTACACAGGACAGAAACTTAAAAACAGGATACAAAGGAGTAAACAACAGCAAGTAAATATCATGACAAACATAAGTCAACACATCTTAATGATAATGGTCAATGTAAACAGACTCAATTCACCAATTAAGAGAAATAGACTGGTGCAGTGGATTAGAAAACAAAATCCAACAATATGCTGTATAAAAGAAACACACGTAAAAAGACATTCATAGGCTCATAGTCAAAGGATGGAAAACAATACTACATGCCCCAGCACCTCCGAAAAAGCAGGAATAGCAATTTGGCTCTCAGACAGTCTCAATTTCAAACCAAGAAGGATCAAATGACACAAAGAAGACCACTATATATTAGTCAGGGTAAACATTCAAGATCAAGTGGTAACACTCATAAATATATATGCACCAAACGCAGGAGCACCCAACTGTGTAAAACAAATCTTAATGAACATCAAAAACCTAATATATAAGATCAAAATCTTAACAGGAGACCTTAACACCCCCTTATCTCAAAAAGATAGATCAACCAAACAAAAAAATTAGCAAGGAAGTAGTAGAACTAAGTCAGAACTTGGAATAAATGGACCTGGTGGACATATACAGAGTGTTCCACCCAACCACAGATGAATACACTCTTCTTTTCAGCTGGACACCATCATTTTCCAAAATAGACCACATACTAGACCAGAGGTCATGCGTAAGTATATGCAAGAAAATAGAAATTATTCCATGCACACTACCTGACCACAGTGCAATGAAACTAGAAATAAATGACAAAAGAAACCAAAAAAACTCGCTAAATTTAGGGAAACTAAACATCACCCTACTCAGCAATCAATGGGTCACAGAAGAAATTAAACAAGAAATTCAACGTTATCTACAAATCAATGAAAATTCATAGGATGCGATGAAAGCAGTTCTTAGAGGGAAAAGCATAGCTGTGAACTCACACATTAGGAAAACAGAATGGGAACAAATAAATATCCTAATGTTGCAATTCTGACATCTAGAAAAAGAAGAGCAAACAAAACCCAGAGCACAAAGACAGGAAGAAATCATAAAGATTAGAGCAGAAATTAACTCAATTGAGATAAAGAATATAGTCCAAAGAATCCACAAATCCAAATGTTGGTTCTTTGAAAGAGTAAATAAAGTTGATAAGCCTCTAACTAACCTCATCAAAAAGAGGAAAGAAAAAATTCAAGTACATGCAATAAGGAATCAAAAGGGTGAAATCACCACAGATCCAGCAGAAATTCAGAAGATTATAAATAGTTACTCTGAGAATGTTTAAGCTCACAGAACAGAAGACACAGAAGAAATGGACAGATTCTACAAAAGGTACAAATTACCAAAATTGAAACAAGAAGATATAACAACTTTCAATAAAATAATAACAGCCAACGAAATATGAAAAGTAATAAAAAGCCTACCGACAAAGAAAAGTCCAGGTCCTGACGAATTCACAGCTGAATTCTACAAGAAATTTATCGAAGATATTATCCCTACACTCCTCGAACTCTTCAGTGAAATTGAAAAGGAAGTAGTCCTCCCAAAATCATTTCTGGACTCAAGTATTATTCTGATTCTAAAACCAGGAAAAGACACAACCAAAAAGGACAACTATAGGTCAGTCTCCCTTATGAACATAGATGCAAACATACTCAGTAAAATCCTAGCAAATAGAATACAGCAAATCGTCAAGAAGATCATACAGCATGACCAGGTAGGATTCATCCCAGGGATGCAAGGATGTTTCAATATTTGAAAATCTATAAATGTAATACAAAATATTAATAGACTGAAATCTAAAAACCACATGATCATCTCAATTGATGCAGAGAAAGGGTTTGACAAAGTCCAACACTCTTTCATGTTCAAGGTCCTACAGAAAATTGGAAAAGATGGACTCTATCTTAACTTGATAAAAGCCATCTATGACAACCCAAAAGCTCATATAATCCTAAATGGGGAAAAACTGAAATCTTTTACTCTTAAATCAGGTACAAGACAAGGATGTCCTTTATTACCCCTCCTATTCAATGTAGTCTTGGAATCCTTAGCAACAGTTGTTAGAAGAGAGGGAGAAATAAAAGGAATAACAATAGGTAAAGAAGACATTAAGTTATCACTCTTTGCAGATGACATGATACTTTACTTTTAAGACCTCAAAAATTCCACCAAGAAACTACTAGAACTGATATGGAAATTTAGAACATAGCAGGTTACAAAGTCATGACTCAAAAGTCAAAAGCTTTCCTCTACACATATAACAAGCGCACTGAAAGGGAAACAATAGAAACAATACCTTTTTCAATAGCACCACAGAAAATGAAATACCTTGGAATTCACTTAACCAAGGAAGTCAAAGATCTTTTATGGAAAATTACAACACCCAAAGAAAAGACATTATACAGAATTTCAGAAAATGGAAAGATATTCCATGCTTCTGGATAGGAAAAATTAAAATCATGGAGGTGGGCATACTCCCAAAATTGCTGTACAGATTTAATGCAATCCCTATCAAACTGCCACCAACATACCTCCTAGACCTAGAGAAATCATTCCTAAAATTCCATAAATGATCTAGAATAGCAAAGGTAATCTTGGTCAATAAAGACAAGGCAGGAGGCATCACAATTCCTGACTTGAAATCATACTACAAAGCCACTGTGATAAAATCAACATGGTATTGGCAACAAAATAGACCTGATGATCAATGGAATAGATTAGAAGGTGCAGAAGCATCTACAAACACACTCAGCCATTTGATCTTTGCCAAAGGGGCCAAACACTCACCGGAAGAAAGATAGCTTCTTTAACAAAAGGTGCTGGAAAACCTGGCTTTCTACTTGCTGAAAACTAAAACTTTACCCAGCTCTATCACCATGCACTAGGCTAAATTCAAAAAGGATTAAAGATCTAAACATTAAAATGGAAACACTCAGTCTCATGGAAGAGAAAGTAGGAGAAACTCTTGAAGACATAGGAGTAGGTAAAGAGTTCATGAACAAACATATATTCGCTCAGGAAACACTTGAAAGAATCAACAACTGGGATCAACTCTTCTTGAGGAGCTTCTACATGTGAAAAGAATTTGTCAACAGAGTGAAAAGATAACCCATAGATTTTGAAAAAATCCTAACTAATAAGCAACCAGACAAATGTCTAATGTCTAGAATATATAAAAAACTAAGATATAACAGAACCCTCAAATTTAAAGACCCAATTCAGAAATGGGCATCTGAGATGAATACACACTTCTCAGAGGACAAAATTAAAGAAACAAATAAATTTATGAAAAAATGCTCCACATTGCTAGCCATCCTTCAAATGCAAGTTAAAACAACACTGAGATAACATCTCACTCCAGAAAGAATGGCTATTATAAGGAAGTCAACCAAATACAAATGTTGGAGAGGTTGAGGGGAAACCTCTCCCACTGCTGGTGGGAATGTAGACTGGTACAACCATTGTGGAGATCAGTGTGGAGACTCCTCAAAAGAGTAGGACTGGAAATCCCATTCATGCCAGCTATCCCCATACTGGGAATTTTCCTAGAGGAACTGAAAACATTATTTCATAGTGGTATATGTGTACCTATGTTTATAGCAGCACAATTTGTGATAGCAAGATCTTGGAAACAACCAAGATGTCTGTCACATGAGGAATGGCTGAAAAAGATGTGGTATTTCTATATAATAGAGTATTACTCAGCTATTAAGAATGATAATCATGAAGCATTTATATCGAAGTGGATGCCACCTGAACATATACTCATAAGTGAAATATACCAGAAACACATGTGCAAATATCATATAGTCTCTCCAACATAAGAAGCAAAAAGAAGATATACAAATAGAAATGTACAAGAACAACTAAAAATAATGTAGTCAGATAGTTAGGGCAAACTGCACGGCATATACTGCAAAGTACTAATCAGCTTTTCTTCTGGATGGTTAACAACCCAAGATCACAGATCAAAATTAGAGAAACAGAAGAGCCACAAGCCCAGCCAACATTTTGGTCCTAGCCTTTCAAGGTCAGCAAAGATTCAGGGCATAGGAGAACCTGTAATGCAACATCATGAAACTCAGTTAATCTACAAATTTTTTGAACAAGGAGATTAAGGATCCAAAGAGGAAAGAGATCAAAGTTCTATAGTGTGCCTAGGGAGAGTCTCATGGAGAGAAAACTTTCTCTCTGGCTCTTACCCAGAGCAAACTGGTCAAGCATTGGCTGTGACTCATCCACATAGATGACACAGACAAAGGATCTACAGAATGAGGTGCAGGATTACAAGATAAACCCTGAGGGGACTTCACTGACCTCATTAGAAACAAAAACTACATGTTTTGCTATATAGGTCTTGGTCTATCTCAGTCTTAACCATCCAGCAGGAAAGTATCAAAGTGAAGTATACAACATGGGGCATAATAAGTTTAGCCATAAATGGCTGCAATTAACAACCTCTTCAGATAACTCACTATTATTGTGCAATGCTGGACTGTATTGGACTGTGTCGCCAAGTTCAGGCACCTAAATTAATTTAATGATAATGGAATGCTCATCTTTAACAGGTCCAGACAAAAAAGAGGAGGTACACAAAGGAGGAATCATGATGTGTGTGCATAATCAGTATCGTTAGAATAAATATGCCGTGCTTCTACATAATGCTATTAGAAGCAAGATTTGCACTAATAGTGGTTGGACAAGATATTATGTTGGCTTCTAGTACTATGGACAACCATTAGGAAGATAACAAGGTAGAAAGTATTGATTATTGAATCTGTGATATAATTCAAGTATAAAAAAATAAGTATAGAGCTATACTCTCTTCACTGACTAATTAGAGACATCTGCTATAATAATGTCTGTAAGTATAATATCATGTATGCACCTTGTACAATACCACAACATTATGAAAACAGGTTGCAATGCATTAATTTATTGAACGAAAAACTATAATTAATTATATGTAAAAGTAATAAATAAATAAATAAATTTTAAAAAATAAGTAAACAGATGCTTCTCCAGAAGCATGACCACAGGATTTGCTTCCCCAAGACTTGTTTTACATTGCTCAACTTTGCAGGTGCTCAGAAACCTCAGGAAGCATAATTCAAGGGCACCAGCTTAGTACTGGTTGCATCGGTGGCAGACATTGGAACCATCTATGTGGTTCAAGTTTTATAGGCATGTAGAATATGGTAAGCTGTGTGGGAAAGCAGACTTCCATCCAGATTTCAGAAGGGAGCCTTTGAACAAAGGAAATGTGTAACTGAGAGATCAGTGCATAAACTGATAGTGAAGCTGAAAGTGCAGCACAGACTACAGGAAGCTGGAGAGGCCAGACATATGGAATGTTTACTATGGAAACTTGCAGAATGTAAACAAATCCTTCCCAAAGGAGGGACCATGAAAGCTTCGGCAAGAAATTGATTGATTAGGGCTACAAATGACAACTGGTAGATCTGGTGACCAAAGCAACCTGCAGAGCACACATTTCACAACTTTCCCATGGTGCTTGACATGGGCTATATAATTACAATTTCTATGTGGGGTTTTAGTTCTGTATTGGTTCAATTCATTTGAATGACTTACTGTGCACCCAGAATGGGGGAAATTTGCCATGTGCCATCAGGTGCCAGCAGTATTTAACTTCTTTTTTGATTTTACAGATGCTCATAGTTTGCCTTAAGTATTGTAAGGGACTTTAGGGAGAGACCGTTTAACTACACTGAAACTTAACACTTTGGCAACACAGAGGTGAATGAAATCAGTTTTTCTTTAAGAGAAGATATGGGTCTCTTGGGGGCTAAAGTTAAAATGTTGCGATTTTGATCAGAATGGCCTATGAAATGCACACGTGCTCAGAGGTGAGTACATTGGAAGGTGGTTGGATCACTGCAGCTCAGGGTGGGGCCTGGATGGAGGGGAGCCATTGTGTGGTGACCTGAAAGAGTGAGTCTACCATTTTGATTTCTCACTACTTTTTCAGGTTCTTGGTTGCATTCACAGGGTCAGCTCTCCCACACCAGGTAGTTTCATGATACCATATTTCCCTTCATCCTATTCATGGATTTAGACTTCTGAAACTGTGATGCCCTTTGATTTGGCCAGCCTTTTAATTACTTCTTTAAGAGATTTCATTTCTAAATACTGTAGCAGCTTGGTGACTGTGCCTGGAACATCAATATAAATTTTAGGGAAACACAATTTTACTCACAATAATTACATTTTAATAAAACTAATGTTCTACAGCAGCTGTGCTCAGAACACTAACTCTAGGACAATTTTGTGAGATTACATTCTCATATAAGTTTTATGTATTGGTGATGAAGAAGTGACTCAAGTATCTTGTGTCCCTCATCTAACGGTGTAAGTTGTGTTTTCTTTTTAAATTAGATTATCATCAACTTAAATTGACTCATTTGCCTTGATTACTTATTTCTTCTTCTTCCTTTTTTTTTGTTTTTTGTTTTTTAGGGAAAGGTCTGCAGGATGCTCAAGGTCTCATGATTAGATCAGACTCAAAGAGATCCACCTGTTTACAGTGTTCCAAGTACTGGGAATACAAAGACATACCACCACACCCAGCCTCAATTTCCATCCCAGCGTGCCCTGGTGGTGGGGCTGGCACAGCAGGCCTGGAGATAGATCTCCCGCCCCTGCACCTGCTTGAAGGTCGTTTAATCCACTGAGCTGTGTGGCCAGCCCCTTGCTTATTTCTTTAAAAGATTTCATTTCTAAGTATTGTACCAGTTCGGATTACTGTGCCTGGAATGTCAACATAAATTTTAGGAAAACAAAATTTTACCCATAATAATTACATTTTAATAAAACTAATGTTCTACAGCAATTGTCAGAACACCAACTGTAATACAATATGTGATCAAAGTACATGGATACTGCAATATTTTTAAGATTATTAAAATAAAGGACACATTTTCATTAATTCCTTTCCCAATGCACTCATAAATTTCAAGTGCACAAGTCCTATGAAATTTCCCACTGTCTAACTCTTCTTGATGTCCTTTTATTCTTGAGTATTTATGAATTATAATTTTAAAAAATCGAATCATCCTAATGTGTGGAAACCAATGGAAAAATAGTCTTTCAAATATAATCCACTGTATCCTTATTCACTGTATTCATCAGATCTGGCATTACATGACTCTGGTTTTTCCACAAATCAAATAACCATGATTATCAATTGGTTGAGATTTCAAGATACTTAAAATATTCCAACTATAAGCAATTAAGAAAAAAAGTATTTCACACTTGCTTCAGAAAATGGCAAGAACAATGATATTCATGTGTTGGAAGGGAAGAGAATTTTATGACAGGGTTAATGAAATGTGATTTTCTTTGCTGTAAGAATTTTAAAATTTAAACATTCTCCATATATATTAATATATGTGTTGACCACATCATAGTTCCAGAAGATTCTAGAAATATAACTGACCCCTAATTTTTTTGAGAATGAGATACTCATATTTTTTTATGTTGTTAGTTTTTTATGTGACTTGTACATCTGAACAAATGCAGTGTACTTTACTAGCATGTCAGGATTACTTAGCACATCTTACAATACAGGTTAAATTTTATACAAGTCCTCAATTTAAGTTATCAGCATTATTAAGACTAATGTGATTATATAATGAGTTCTCTAAAAGTCTAAGACATGTAGACTCAAAGGTGATTATCTCCGAAGAAGTTTTTTATGTTTTATAGTTACTGCTAGTGAGGAAGTATATCTTACATTAAATTATGGATGACAGGGCTGGAGTGATAGCTCAGCAGCTTAAGTGCCTGCCCGGCAAGTGCAAGGGATAGGGATACACAGCCAGTACTTCATGCTGTGCCAGCTCCGGATCCCCAGTTGTACTGAGCTGGCCAGCAAAATTGGCTGTTTCTCAGATAAAACACCATAGAAAACATTTCAAAAATTCTTTTGGAACTGGAAGA
>PVKA01000707.1:73479-182107 GCA_004027165.1 Ctenomys sociabilis
ATTTGTAAAAATAAGCTATTTTATTCTTGTATATCAGTGCTTGGTATTTGGTGTGTGTGTGTGTGTGTGTGTGTGTGTGTGTGTGTGTGTGTGTGTGTGTGTGTGTGTGTGTGTGGCAGAACCGGGGATTGAACTCAGGCCCTTGTGCTTGCCAGGGAAGTGGTTATTCCACTGAGCCTTCTCCCTGGCCCCATATGTGTCTGTATTTTGGACCTGATGTTTATATTTTTCACATTATCATATGTTGTGGCAATACATTATACTTTCTGCTTTAATAAATAATTATTTGTTTTTTAATATCCTTTCTGCAGAGTTATATGGTTTATGGATCTATTTCTGCTTATGATATTTTACATGATCAGATTTAATTTTATTGTTCTGCATATTTTGTAAGACAGCAGTATCAATAGCAAAAATTGATCCTCCCCAAACAGATGTGTGTACTATATATACAATAAATTCATATATATACTGCTGATGGTGCATATGAACATGCCTCAAGTATCTAATAGTTTTAATAATTCAATATTCCTTTCCATTTCATAATTAATCATACTTTCTGTGATTAGATATATATAAACAATACTATATTCCAAATTAATTATCTTTGTCCAATTCAATCATTGTTTCATACTGAATTACAGTAAAGTGTTATAGTTCACTAAGTTTTTCTGATACTTTTTTATTTTTTAAACTTTGTCTTCATATAGGTTTGAACATGCATTTAAGTTTTGATTATGTAAATTTTATTAATGGGCATTTTTCCAAGATAACTGCAAAAATACCTCCCACTTGACAAGCCTTTCTAGTATGTGGCCAGACTCCAACATAACACATGTCAATGTACAATCTCTCTTGAATTTCAGAGAATTTGACAAGTAATTGGTTACCATCATAATTAGCTAGAGGTTAACCTTTACAGTATCTGAAGATAAACCAGGAGGAGTCAAAGAGTTTCATTCTGCCTTTTCCCTGGATTACTGAGATAGTTCTATATTGAAACCTGTAGATATAAATATTTAAATGACAATAATATTTTCATATTGCTAGAAGAATGAGATACCATGCTATGGAAAAAAGAGACTGATATAACCACCTGCCTATCAGAACCCAGATCAAATATTGCTCCAGCATCAATTATTGTTTGCACCTAAACATTTAAATAAATATACTTGCGAACAGAACAATCAAAGTGACAACTTTCCAAACTACTAAATCAAATATTCCACAAGAGAGACTACAGTCAGGCATGGTGGTGCAAACTTGCAATCCCAGTAATCAGGAGGCTGAGGCAGGAGGATCACTGAAAGTTTGACACCAGCCTGGGTTACAGAATAAGTTGAAGGCCAGCATGAACTGCATAGTGAAACCCTGTCTCAAAAAAAAAAAAAAAAAAAAAAGTTACTATAATAAATGTATTCCTTTAAGTCAGTAAAGTTCAAGGTGAAAAACAAAATGATATATAAAAGTGAAGTCATAAGTAAAAAAGTACTATGTCTTGTACCTGAGAGTCAGGTGTTTTTCATGATATGTAAAATGAATCAATAAGCTTACCTATAAGATATAAAAACTCCTACTGAGATTTTATACGAAACTTACACAATATTTTATTTATTTGTCAGTCTTGAAGATTTAGTTTTAATTGTGATAGAGTACATATTAAGTCTTGGAGAAATACCTATATCATCTGTATCTATATCTATCTCTATATCTATCTCTCTATATCATCTGTATCTATATCTATCTCTATATCTATCTCTCTATATATAATTTGTCTATTCTAGGCTATTCAATTTATTTGAAAATACTTGCTAAAACAATCACTAATAAACCTACTTTGATCATGATAGTTGTAACTTGTATAATATCCAATTTTATTTATTTGTGTTCACGCATTTTTTTCTTAGTTTTACTCTGTATTCTCAGGCTGGGTTTGCTTTAGCCCTGCATGTGAGATCCAGCTCCAACTCAGCTTCATCCCACATTTTCCCAAAAGTGGAGCTGATGTATGAGAAAGCCTGAAAGGATAGTCCACACCTGTAAGCCTCTGCCTGAATTCAGGGAGGGTCAGAGGTTTTATCTACAGTCTTTGTAGTCATATATCAGTATATTCTACCTGGCTGTAAGTCTTACATGGAGAGACTAACTCCAGAATCTTTTGCAAAAACCAGGAACTTAGTTATCTTTCTGTCCACACTGTTCTGTGCCTGTTGTACTCCAGTGGGTTGGGGAAGGACGAGGCGTAAAGGTTGATCCATACCATAAGGCTGTGAACCTCTTGGCCTGAGAAGAACAATTTAGCAAAAGAAACCAAGAGATATGTGTCCTCTGCCCCTTGCTTTGGTGTAGGTGTGGCATGCCATGTCTGATGCTGTCCTAAATAGAGCTCCTTCCACCAGACACTAAGGGACAGGGGCATAGCAAGAGGACATATTCTATTGAATCTGTCCTGAGGATTAGAGCTGTAAGAGCCCTCCTGGTGTTGGTTTCATCTGTCCTGTCCCGAGTTCACATGCAAAATTCAGTGTTTACTTCCTTCTACTAATGCAATGAAGTTGGACTATACTGTACTGTGTGAGTCACAGAATGGCTAACCATGATGGAGGTCAATGTTCAAATTTGTTTTGCAAGGGTGCTGTCTCCCTGATTCTGGGGAAGTCTGTGAACTTCAACAAAGGGCAGGAAACACTGGTCCTTTCCACATGTTGGACTTCACCATGACAGGCCTGGCTCTTCATCCCAAGCAAGGCTTCCATTTCCATGTACTATTCCTCAGCAGGTGGACTCTTGCCCTGCTCCAGTCTGCTCAAAGTTGGAGAATGGTTATGGGGTGCAACCCACTGGCCACTGGCTACTACAAATTCAGGGTCTTGGCCTGAAGGCACTTCTCTTCAGGCAGGGTCAGTGACCTGCATCAACTTTTGCAATGACATGCCTATAACAGGGATACAAACATAAGGTGTGGAGATAACAAATTTGTCTCCCTTTCCTAAGTCAAAAGA
The DNA here is from genome assembly GCA_004027165.1 of Ctenomys sociabilis. NCBI lineage: Eukaryota > Metazoa > Chordata > Mammalia > Rodentia > Ctenomyidae > Ctenomys > Ctenomys sociabilis. The sequence goes on from PVKA01000707.1 coordinate 76,482, forward strand.
GCTGGCTTCCAAGATGACTTGCACTCAGGGTCAATGCAAGCAACTCATTCCTTTAGACATTCTCTAATACATTTTTCTTATTAGCACCTGAAATGAGGGCCTCTTGTGTTTGACCTGCATCCCTCAGTTCTTATAAAAATATTTGTATATAAATTGCTGTCCAAGTTTGTGTTCCTATAGAGATATTACTGGTCTTATTCAGCTACCATGTAGCTCTTCTCAGTTATTCTTTCTGTTGTTGCTTTTTTTTTTGTTCTGTTTTCAGTAGTTCTGGGAAATGAATCCAGAGCCTTGGTGAGCAGCTACATTCCCAGTCCTGATTGACTGATGCAATTATTTTAATTTTTTCTCAGCCTTCCAGAGTGTTAGAGTTATAGGTATGAACCACCACACGCTGCTTCAGCTATTTAACATATGTTATCCTTGTTTTTTCAACTATCCATTTTTCTCAATTATTTTCTGCTTAGTTTCACTAGATAGAAAATGAATTAAACCTTAGTTTTGATTACCATAGTACACAAAAACAGGGGGTGAAAGAAGCTGGTCTGTGACTCATTCACTTCTTCTACAGCTCTTACATGCCACGCCAAGAGAAAGTAAGTTCTTTTCAGCTGGACCTCTGCATAAATACACTGCTACATTTTTTCTATGAGGCTTATTTATTGAATAGGATTTTAGAATGTCCCTCATTAAATGATTTTTTATATGAAATAAATACAAACTTGTATGAATCAGGACCTTTGCAAGGTTTTGAAGTATAACATTAAGAAGGCTCATAATTTGGCCCAGGGAAACAGCTCAGCGGTATAAGCACCTGGCTGGCAAGTGCAAGGTCCTGAGTTTGATCCCTAGCACCAATAAATAAATAAATAAATAAATAAATAAATAAATAAATAAAATATCACTTAAAAAGATATGTCATTATTTAAGGCCTTAGTCGTCTGGAGAGTATGTCACACACTTTGAATGAAAACCTGATCTGTTGCTTTCAGTGATTTGTGTATATGGCATGTGAAAAGACCTCTTGGGGAAAGTTATCTTTAGTGTATGAGACTTCTCTATGCTACATTTGAGGAACTTAACTCTCAAAATATTATGTCACTAGTAGAGCTTTAAAATAGCTAAGATCTCAAATTAATGTGAAGGTGACTCTACCTTCCTTTTTCTTTGTGGCATCATCTAATAGTTTGTCCCTAAAATTTTGTTAATATTAAGTGTATGGGAAAATGTGAATGAATCCATAACGTTTCTTGGCAAAAATGTTGTGAAGTGTTTACAATTTGTTTTTAAACCTTGTCTAGTAAGTAACAACTTTGGCTGCTTAAAGAAGGAATATTTAAAGTACTGAAAGTGAGAATACTTAACGTACTGAAAGTATTTAAGAAAGTATGGGAAAAACTCTTCATTTTTATGCAGACCAATCAAGTTAAAGGTGAAGAAGTAAAATTTTATAGATAATACTAAAGCTCTGAGTAACTGATAACACATGATCAATGAAGGCTATGGTTTTAACTCAGTACTTCAAAAAAATTTTCTACTATGTCAGTTGGATTAGGTTTATTCTTCACATCTGGTAAACAGGTAAAAAAATTTAAAACATTGAAATCAGTTTATCAATACAGTATTTTAAAAGTTATTTCTCTTTCTATCATGTACTTAACAAGAAAAACAGCATTACAATAGACTATAAAGAAAAGTACTTATCAAATACTATATATTGTAGTAGGACGTTAAGGCTTGCCAGAGCGGCTTGGAAGGTGGGTGGGACCTACCAACTGAGGATGCCTATTAATCAGAGGCACAAAACAGCAATACCAGAGAAAAACCCGGGTTCAGCCTGAGCCCTGCACTTTGTACCAGTGTTGTAACAGAACATGCAGAACATGGCTCATGATCTTTATTTTTTTAGTGAAAGGAAATTAAGGTTGAGTGACACTTCCTGGTTCATAGAAACCACTTAGCTATTTCTGGAAATTGTATGCCCTTGGAAGCCTAATAGAATAAAGTCAAGACTTAGATTCAACATTTTATTATAGTGCTTAGCATGAAAGTCTTGTTTTGATCTTGAAGATAAACTAAAGATATTCTGTCTACCTTTCTGGCTCCATGAAGAGGAGCTTTCCTCATGGATTCTTACTGTAAAACCAGCTCTGCTTTAGTTGGGTTCCTAACACAGTTCGTTAATAACATTATTATGTTATAATGTCTTCACAGGTTACTATGAAATATGTCAAGGTGTTTATCATGGGCTCTAAAAATGTGTTAAGTGCATAAAACATTTTGTCTTTGACAATAATTTAGGCTTCCTTATTTATAGGAAATATATCACTTTTTTTAAAGTATTCATTTAAAATATAGGAAATGTATACTCTATTTTTCTATGAAGTATAGTAGCTTTCTATAGGACAGAAATAAATTGATTATTTATGACCTTACTATGCCATCAGTTGCTATTTTACAAAGAAATTATTTGGGTATCATTGTTTACATGCAAAGTATAATACAGTAATTTGGCCAGTGGGTTCCCTTTTATCTCTGTTTCATTTTCTGTTACCAAACTATATGTACTTTGAAAAAAAATCTTATTTTTCTCTTGGAAAATAGATGTCCCATGACCACTTACACCCATCCTGATGCAAACATAAAGTCAAATATCCATGTACTGTGCCTGCTTGTTTTTGTCTTGTTGGTAAAAATGATACCAGTGACTTCTGTCTTGGGCACAGTGCTTCACAGCACACTTGAAAAAGAGAGGTGGCTTGCAAAGAAATTTCATAGATTTGTGCTAGAATATTATTTTTATTGCATTTTAAAAATATCTTTTTCAGATCACTTTGATGTATTGTAAAATTTAAAGCCTGTAATTCTATAGTGCTTTGTGTGATCACAGAACCACACAATTGCCAGAAATATCTATTTTGGAAGATCAACATCACAAGAAAATGATCTCCAACACCAATGGTTGTCACAGCCCTTTCTCACCTCCTCTGCTTAATCTCCCTGTGCATTTCTCTACATCATTGGGGGGTTGGCATGTTCATAGCCCTCCTTATCTGGAGCATGGAGCTACCAAGATTGCACTCTCAGCTTTAACAATAAATTGAAAGTTTAAAATAAAGAAAAATAGCCGGGCGTGGTGGCGCATGCCTATAATCCCAGCACTCAGGAGGCTGAGACAGGAGGATTGTTGTGAGTTCGAGACCAGCCTGAGCTACAAAGTGAGCTCGAGGCCAGCCTGAACAGCATAGCGAGACCCTGTCTCAAAAAGACAAAAAAAAGAAAAAAGAAAAAAGAAAAATAAAATAAAGAAAAATAGTTTATTGAGAAAATGGATTTTAAAAAAGATGAACAGCTCCTCTGAGGCAGTAGGGGACACCAGATTTAGGAGTTGATTTTCCCATCCCTCATGTGAGCACCTAGAAGTTGTTGCTATCTGACTGCCTCCTTTGCTTTCTTTGATCCTTACTTTGGACACTTTCTCTATGTTCCTCCTGTCTCTTTATGATAAGTGTTGGTGGGGAAGCCTTCTAGAAAGGCTGCTTACAGCTAATGATTAAGTAAAGGGAACATGTGTGTATCTGGTGAAATAATATAGCAATGCTAATGTGAGAACATATATGCATGTGTATATGTGTAGGTGTGTGTGTGTGTGTGTGTGTGTGTGTGTGTGTATGTGTGCATTACATATTAAGTAAGCATCCTTAGATAGCTACCATTTATTTCCTTTGTATTTCACCAGATGTAGGTGAGGGTGATGCTTTGCCTGCCCTGAGGTTTCTGGCTTTCCCCTTGCTTTGTTAACTTCTGATAAATTCTTCTGGCAATTGTGCTTCTTGGCTTTGCTCTCTTTCCCAGTGTAGCTTCTCTTTCTGTCTCCCTAAAGGCTCTAACTGTAGAGCCACCTGTGGAGGTAGAAACTGCTTTCAGTAAATCCCCCATTAAGTTTTTACAATGTATATCTCAACCCCTCCAGAAGCCACTTTTCCCTACACCAATCCACCTACGTTTTGAAAATACATTCCTCTGAGGTAGCAGTAACTATGTACCCATTCACCAAGCCCTCACCATCCACTGTGGCCTCTTGTACACACCATTACACTTTGACATAAAACTATAGAACTAAGCCGGGCAGAGGATTACCAATATCATGCGAGTGCGCTCTTTTATGACTCTGGCAAACTAAACTCCAGAAATGCAGATATGCATTTTGAAATGAGGACTTGCTCAACCTTCTGCCATTAGTTGCTGGAGCTGTTTCCAGTCATTTTTAAATTTCATGCACAATTGTATTAAACTATGTAACTGGTGATGTCTCCCTTCTTTTTGATCAATATCCAAAAATTCATTACTCACTTTTATAATGAAAATCATTTGGAATCTATGTGTGAATATTTAATATGAAATAATGTTTGGAAATAGCTATAATGTATCAAAATTAAAAACTATAGAAAATATAACATAGCTATATAATTTATACAATTTTGACATAGTGTGTAGACAGATTGCTGGCACTCTTGTGTATTTGACTACCTTTGTGACTATTACAAAATAATCCAATGAATCATGGGTCTTATGTCAAATCTATTCCCCTGAAAGCCCCTAACTACTGCAAGCTATTTACAGAAGCAGCTTTACATTGCATACCTACAAATTTTAGCTTAAATAGTATGAATTATCTGATTTACAAAAGTGAAAAATAGAAAATACAGGGGAAAATGTTCCATCCAACTCAGCTTTTAAGGAAAATCAAAAGGATTGCTTGAAGGAATACATTATGCTTTTAACCAATTTGCAGTGTGGGGACACATAATCACTAAGGAGATAAAACAGTATTAAATCTTTATGCTAATGGGATAAAACACTCTATACTAAGTATTCCAAAATAATTTGTCAAATGACTGATTTCTAAGTGAATATCAAGTAAGTTTTGTTCAATGTTAGTCTTTAAAAAATTGTTCCTTTTCAAAGTTAGTATTGTTGATAATTAGCTTTCGATATGAAGACAAACAATTTTTGAGTCCTAATCCTTAATTGCCTTTGCGACACACCTCAGATTTTTTTCATTGTCTTTCTGTTTGCTTGTGTTAGAATTGTGCATTTGTTGGTTTCTGTCTTGTATTTTGGTTCTGTTTTATTTAGGATATATTTGCTACTTTATTCTGTCTAATATTTCTTCATAAGAATATTACCTTGGAAATATTTAATTTGTACAATCCGATTTACCTAAATTTAATTGAAAGATGAATTTATAATTTTGTTTTTCATATTTTAGCATAGATTTTTAGTTAGTTTTAAAAAAGAGATATTGACATAGTCTTGAAAAAGAGATATATAGTATATGTCCTCAATTACTCAATTTATCAGTGAAACAAGGAAAGTGTGTTTTTTGGATGAGTTGTATTTCAGGTAAGGAACATTTAACAGAATGTAAAAATGTCTGTTTTCTTTGAATTACACTGTTTTTAATAATGAAAGAGTAAAATCCTTTGTAAATAGAAGTTATGCTGGTGCAGGTGGTGTAAATTAAGAATAATGGTTCCCTCCAGCCAGGGAGGAAAAAGGCTACTTCTAACCCTACACTGCCATTCGTAGGCTTTGTTACTTTTTGTCCCACACTGTTACTATAGCACTAGCCCTTGCATATGTGTTCTGAGACACAAAATATAAGCAATAGAAAGCCAAAGCTACAACTTGCCTTTTCAAGGATGCTTGATGGTAGTACTACTGCTCCCGTCACCATTATTACATTTAATTCAGCCAAAACCTGAAATATGGTAAGTGCAAGAATCTACCTTCCATGTAGTGCTCTCTCGGGGAACTAGGCAAAGAAATACAAATCTCATCCTTCATATTGCTTTTGAGAAAAGTATCCTTAATACAATAATCAGTAGGGTTTTTTTTTTTCAGAATAAAATGCAAGCCATTATTAAATGTTCTAGGTATTTCTTTAGTATTTTTTAAAATCATTTTAAAATTATTGTTTTTATGAATTTGGGTATTGCAGGTTTCACCAGGCAGCTCAGATTCATGGTGATCCTCCTGCTTTCAGCCTCCTCAGCACTGGGATTACAGATGTGCACCACCACACCCAGACTCTGGCCTCCTCCCTGTGGCGGAGGCTGGCATGGTATGTGGTACTGGGGACTGAAACATGGTCCCTGCACTTCCCTGAGATTTCCTAAGCAGTCACTGTAGACTACTGAGCTATCTCGCTGTCCACTTTTGAGTATTCTTTTAATTAAGCACAATTACTATTTTTCTTTGCAGTTTGTCAAAATTTAACACTCAGTATTATGTTTTTCTAGTAATAATTTGAATGACTTTCTTTTAAACATTAACAATTAAATCTGGACTGCCTGTTTAGTTTAATTTTACAATTAGAATAAGTGTAATTGTTTTTGCCAGTGTAGAAAGAACATGAAGAAAACATGTCACCATTGAATTGCTACATAACAAAAGCAGTAATATAATACGTAACCTCTGAAAAGTATATAGTGTGTGGTCTCTGTGTGTGTTGCAGAAGATTAAAAGAAGATGAATATGTTTTTTACTATGCTGAGTTTGAGGCACATTTATCTGAAAATGCCCTATAGCATAGAACAAATATTTGAAATAGAAAATTGAGGCTCAAAATAAATGAGATTTTTGAAAAGAAGATAGCTGCTCTAAATGACTTCAAATCTCTTGATTTCTGTGAATTATATCTTAGGATACTAAAAGCACCTGAAGTTAAGTCTAAAGATCTTTGGGGAAATTGGCAAGAAATTATTAACTTGTCACAAGTTTACATAGAGTAAATGAAGTCTTGACTTCACAAAAGTAAAAACATAAATGATAAAACCATTTATTGCAGGAAAAACTATCAAACATTATTAAAAGGCTGTATCTTGAATATCAAACATTATTAAAAGGGTGTGTCTTGAATATTAACATAGGATTTTGATAATTTTTTGTGTTAATCAGTCTATGTTGCCAAAGCATAATACCATCATCTGAGAGAGTTGGTGTATGTACGTGTACTGTATCGGATTTCTGTATATGTTTTGCTATGTTAGCACCACAATACAGAGCATTAACTGTTCAATAAGTACAATAAAAAGCACTCATGAGACTGGTTGCTTTTATCATAATGATGAAGACATTTGATAAAATATGCCAAGATATAAATGTCTGGCTCTGACATGTATTGGGTGTAATAGATACTTGCTGAATGACCTTGGAAAATGAGTTTCTTACTGAACATGAGTGAATAGAATGGAAATAGTGTAACTGAATCTAAACTTCTGTTTAGCTCATCTAATTTCTTATTAATTAGGGTCTTTTGTAACTCCATGATCTTTTTGTTTATGAAATCAGTCATCTGTGTAGTAATATCTTCTTCAAGTGAAGCATTCACATCTTTGTCTGTTTTTTTAATCTTGTCTTTTATCTTTTTTTAGATACAGGGTCTCACTGTGCATTTCAGACTGGACTTGAGCTCACTTTGTAGCCCAGGCTAGTCTCAAACTTGCAAGGATCCTCCTGTCTCAGGCTCCCAACTTCCAGGATTATAGGTGTGTATCTCTATGTCTTCCATCAATTTGATTAATCAGTATTTATGACTTTTGATTTCCTGTCCTATGATAGCCCAGCTTTAGGAGAGTTGGGAGATTTTGAAGATATTTCATGACTTTGTCTTCTTATATTTGTAATACTTTTGGTTTTTATATTTTTGTGCTGTAATTTATAGGTATTTATAGTAGAATGAAAGTATTACTAGTATGGAGATATCTTTAATTCTTGTCTACTTTTCAGTGATACATTCTGGGAGTGGCTAATATTAGGTCTTTGCCTTTGCCTCTAAATATGAACCATTTTTATTTATTTGGTTGGAATTTGAATAATATAATTAATTGGACTAGCACTCAATTATGCAGGACCTAACTGTAATTCTGCTAACAACATAATCCAGATAGTGATATATGGGGAATATTTATTTATTTATTTAATGTGTTTGAGATAGAGTCTCACTATGCAAGTTAAACTTGTAATGATCCTCTGTTTCAGCCTCCCCAGCACTGGGATTATAGCAGTGTGCCACCATGCCTACTCTTTGTGGATAATTTGGTGTGCCCAGGCATGGGGTACTAGGAATCCAACCAAGGTCCCTGTGATTACTACAGAGCTATCTCTGTGGCCTGGAAAAATCTATCAAGGCAACAACTATTTTACCCTGCAATAGCAAAGGTAATGTTATCAAAGACAAACTGTATATTGTCATACTCTAAAAGTCACTGTTGTATTACCCTTAACCACAAAAAAGGAGATCTAAAGTTATTACATAAAACACATCATATCTATGAATATGAGTATCTACTAAATGCAACAGATATAACTTCTTTAACAATCAACAGTAATAGTATACAGTTGAACATTAAGGGATTGGTGAACAAAAAAAAGAAACAAGAAAATATTGCAAAATATTAAGCAATGAATACAAAAGGAATAGAAAAATATATGATAAAGTAGCCTAGTTAGGAGTAAAAGGAAACTAATCGAAATAGATAAAGATAGTGGGAAAGGACAAAAAATAAAGCAGAAGAAAGAATAAATAAAACATGAAGAAAATTGAAAGACAAAGGAAAGAAAGACAAATGCAAAAATCCTTAAAAGCTCAAAGAATAAATGGAGAAAAATGAAGACATAAACAAGTCCAGAAAAGACATTTTTCTATTTATTTTGAGTGGTTTCTTTCCAGAATATGCTGTTTGTAATCCAGGAAGTGAAGGTTTGCTTCTAGCCTCATGGCTCAGGCTAAGAGCTTTTGTGAGCTTGCCCCATGCTCCAGAGGCCTCTCTGTCCATTCACTTGAGACTCCAGGATCCATCCAAGCTCAGTGATGTCCTGGTTAACATTGTAGCTGAAGAATATAACCAGACCTTTTATCTGCTCTGTGCGTATGCAGCAATACAAGCATAAAGCTGTGTTCATGCTAGCACTTCCACATCCAACCACCTCCATAAGTTAATCATGCAGGGCCTGGCTTCTTGCCAAGGAGAGTAACACCTTCATTCCCCCTGTTCTGACCCTGGCCTTCTCAGGAGGTCCATTGCTAACATCTTCCATGTCTCTTACTATCTCCTTGGACCACTTCTCACCTAGGCACTGTGGGAGGGTACCACTGTAAATTATGAAGTTATTACACAGCTTTTCCCTGGCTCAGGCCTAAATAACCTCCTCACACAATGGAAATAGATTAAACATTCTCTGGTAATGTAGCAGGTTCTACACTGGATTCATCCCCAAATAGCATACTACAGCATGCAACAAGTCACTTTGGGGGCACAACTTCAAGATATGTTTGCAGTTTACATTACTTTAGGCTTTTGGTGGGCGGGCAGAAGCTGGCACTGAGGATCCATCTGCTGCTTCTGCTGGAGCTCTTTACCCTGGGAACTTCCCTGTGCCCAAAGAGGCAAGTTCTCTGGGTGCTGCTGTGAGCGTCAAGAGAGCTTAATCATTTCAATCTGCACTGTACTCTGTTTCTTCAGGTTTTCTCTGTCTTCTGATTGTCCTGTCACTTCCTCCAAAGTACCAGAGTTCTGTTTGTTAAGTACTCATTTTCCTAGTGTCAGGATTCCAGGATCCAGAGGAGGTGCATTTTGCAACTGATCTTATTGCGCCTTCTTGGTTGTCTCTACAGCTAAATAACTTCTAACTTTTTCGTTCTATCTCTTTGTTGACTCTCTTCATATTGTAAATTATCTACCAGATTTTGTTGGCTAAGTGAAAGGTCAAGAAAAATAAAACAAAACATAAACCTAGTTGTCATGGTTACTTTTCTGTCATTGCTGAGACAAAGTTTGACACTCAAAATAAAGAAAGGAAAAGTCGATTTTGCTCACAGTTTGTGGAGGCTTTAGACTAGAATCATCTCGCTCCAAGGAAGAGCAGAAGGGTACAGGGCCACATTTCAGGAAGACAGCAAAAGCAGCAAGAGCAAAGTGAAGAAAGGGACAGAGAGCAAACCTGTTTCTCTCCCTTATATTCCATGCAGGTTATTAGCCCCAGGCAGGCGTAGCATTCACACTCATATTCACAACACTGGACCATGATGTTACCAAAAATTCTAGAAATGCACCCACTGACTGCATGAACCTTTGGGGATCATGGAGACACTGACCATAACACTAGGGATACCCCACACACAAGAAACTCGCCTTAACGGTAAAGGCACACACCATCTGAAAACGATGAGATGTAAAAAGATTTACAAAGCCAATAGAAACCCAATTACATAATATAATATAGCTTTCAGTAAAAGAAAAACTAAAAACAGCTAAAAGCTTGTTACCATTTAATGAAGAAATTATCCATTAAATAACAGAAGATAATTTAATTTAATTTATTTATTTATTTTTCTATTTTTCAGGAAGAGTCTACAGCATGTTCAGGATCTCACTACTAGATCAGACTGTTAGTGATCCACTTGTTTACTGCCTCCCAAGAGCTAGGATTACAAGTATGTACTTGTTTCAGTTGCTGTCTCAGTTCATCCTGGTGGGCAGTACTGGCACAGCAGGCCTAGGGAATCGAACCCCTGTCTGCTGTGCCTTCTTGCAGGCCTGAGCTGTTTGGCTTGCCCTAACAGAAGATAATTTTAAATCGTTATTAAGGTACACCCAGTGCTGCAGCACTCGAGTCTATAAAGGAAAGATAATTAAATCTAAAAGGAAAGATAAATTATAATACATTGGTGAGGGACTTCCCCACTCTATGTTCATAAGTAGACATATCATACACAGAACCAAAACAACAGAGAAATAACCTACAATTACTAAACTGGATAGTTGGCATATCTGGCTTGGGAGCTTCCCCAGAGTTAGGAAATGAACATTTCAGTGTGTGTCTGGGTGGGTTGTGGTTGAGGGTCCTTCCTATATGAGGGTCCTTCCCTGCTTTCAGAATTCCCATGCTGCCTTTCAAAGCCACTGTAACTAAGTGCCACACTTCCACCATGATATTTTTGCTTAGAGATAACCTGCCATGGACTGAATCCCATGAAGCTCTGAGATGAACTTAACTTCTGCCTCTTTATATTGTAGGTCTGAGTGATGGGAAAGTTAGGGTTTTTATGGTAGAGGCCCCCATAAATTCTCCTGAGCTCATGTTGAGGCTTGGGAATGGGACTGGACCATAGGTGTGTGGTACTAGATTAGTTTACAGGTTGGCATAGAAGAGTTCGGTGTGTAGATGATGGATTTATTGCACTCTCTTTTATTTTTGTGGTGCTGGGAATCGAACTTGGAATGCTGCACTTGCCAGGCAGGCACTTCCTCCTCTGAGCTGTCTTCTCAGTCCGATGGTGGATTTATTGAAGAGGCAAGACTTGAGTATGGGTGGTGTTAGATGATAGGCACATAGCCTAGAGATAATAAAAAGGGAAAGAAGTAAAGATCTTTCTTACTTATTACAGTAAGTATTCTTTCGGCTTACAGTTTCTATTCCATTTTCTGCACCAGGCATGATTTGTCTTCTTCCCTGCCTCTCTGCCATGCTGTCCTGCCTTGCAGCCAGCCAACTATGAACTGATGTCTCTGCCCATTGTGAGCTAAAATAAGCCTTTCCTTCCTAATTCATGAGTGTTGGGTATTTGGCTTCAGGAATCAGAAAGTAACTAAAATATCTAACTGATAGAGTCAAACTCTAGTATTGTGTGAAGGAATCTAATAGACATTTATAAAACCACATCATCTACTATAAGTAAATAGTAAACAATGGTCTGCATACCTTCCAATGCCCTGTGATGAATCTGTCCATTATGTGCCTCAAACCTGTACTAATTTTTAAAAATCTTCCTCCCTTTTCTCTCCAACACAGGGATAATAGATAGATTTAGTAAACTCCGCACTACAACAGCTAAAGTAGATCCACTAGACTACTTTAAAATTAAGTAAATCAAAACCAAAAATACTAAGAATAAAATATTTGAAAATATCTCTTGGACACAAATATTAACTACTGTTATCAGAATAAGTGCTTGCCTGGCAAGTGCAGTGTCCTGACTTTAATCTCCAGTACTGAAAAACAATGATTAAGTGCTTGCAGATAGAACTGTAATTTTGGGAAAAGTTTCAACATAATATAATAATTTTGAGATTTAGTTTTCATAACTAATTTATATTTATTACATAATAAAAACTTATTGTGGACATTTGAAAAGTAATAATTTCAAATATGTTTTTGTTACTGAAAATTTTATTATAATATATGTGTCAAAAAATAAACTTTTGAGGAATAACAATTTGTATACAAATTCACTCGATCGATTTTTTAGATTATTGTTTTTTGTAGACTAGACATGTCTAGTATAGTCCTAACATTTTCATTATGGAGAATGGAAGACATGGAATAAAGATGTTACAATTCTTAATAAAGTTAAACAGTGGATTGAAATTGGTAAAAAATATTTCATTTAAGGACTGGAAGATGAGAATTACTAGCTTAAAACTGAACTATGAAACTTTATCCATTGTTTTAATATTTATTTTTAAATTTTATTACTTGTGACTGATTTGCAATTTGATTAATTAATTTAGCACATTTTGACTAGCTATTTATAATATTAGTTAATTTTTATAATAGGAAAATATTCATATTGAACCTTATTGATTTCTTTCTCTTGCTTTTTTTCAGTGGCCATTACCATTTATTTTAAAATCTGATCTTTACCAGCACTTAGTTTAGTTTGATTTATGACAATTATGTAATTGTTGTACTCTTGCCAAACCAACCATTATAGCATTCACTTTTAATATGCTTAGACTCTTTAATTTTTTCTGAACATTAACTGGCATGAAATTATCTTCTCTATACTTATTTCATAACTGTATGTAGTTATTAAGTAAATTTTCCAAGGATTTAATTAATTCCATTCAATTTATTCTTTTGATTTTCATGAACTTGATTATTTTGCTCTAAAATACTCTATTCATATTTTTTAATCTAGAAGAAAATTCAGATTAACTTAAATTTTGACTTGTGTTTTATCAACTTTGTAAATGATAATGTTCGATAATCCTGATTTCAAAGATGGTTTTTCCTGTAACACTTCATGTGCTGCATATATTAAAACTTGCAATACACTATTTATTAGTAACACAAGTTGTTATTCATATAATTTACACAAATACAGTGGCACCTGGGCTCATGTCATAAGTTCAGTCCACAGTTTGAGGGAGATGACAAGGATCCCATTCAGCACTGAATGGGGAGATTACTAATTAAGCAAAAATTGCCAGATACTTCTTTGACTACCAAAATGCTAGCAATGAAGATATTAACATGTAATGCACTGTAAGGTACATGTTATCATTGTATTTTATTCATTTATTTACTTATTTACTTAATGTTTTTAGTACAGGGTCTCACTAATCAGATTGCACTTTTAACAATGTTTCTGTCTTCAGCCTCCCAAACCCTGGAATTACAGGCATGTGCCACCATGGCCCACTCTCAACCTCTGTATCAGCGTGCCCATGGGGCGGGACCAGCATGGCATGCGGGGCTGGGGATCAAATCTCCATCCCTGCACCTCAGTAGACACCTTAGTCCACTGAGCCATCTGGCTGGCCCTCATTCTACCATTTTAGATAGATATATATTATTAAACAATAGCCCATATGGTTTTTCATTTTATATGTCTTTTCATAATGGTTAACAACACCAGTTGCTGTAGTGAATAAGGTAGTCCTCACTTCATCTATCCATAATTATTTTTTCATCACGTTTACTCTATTTTGAAGCACTACTCACATTTTCCTTTAAGCTTTCTTATTTTTATTCATAGAAGTCTAGAGCACTTTATGTTTACACTCCTCCTGTGGAGTTGGTACACATCTATCTTAATTACTCCTCTCATTGCGGGACAAATATCTGGCTTTCAAAATGAAGGAAGGACAGGTTTATTTAGCTCAGTTACTGGAGGTTTTAGTCCATACTCAGCTGGCTCCAAGGCAGAGGGGCACATGGCAGAGGGCAGCAGTTCATCTCCATAGGGGGCAGGAAAGCAGCAAGAGCAAAGGGGAAGAGTAGCAACAACAAATGGCCACAGACAGGAAGTCTATCTCACTGAAACTACATTCGGGCTATCTCCCCCAGGCTGGGTGTAGCACTCATACCCATAATCCCAATGCTGAGACCCATAATCCCAGTGCTGAGACCCATAATTCCATCCTTATATCATGAACTAATCACAAACTCTAGAAGTCCACATGACTGCATGAGACTTTGGGGGGACAAGACACAACCAACCCATAACAACCTCTGAAACACATCCCAGTTGCCTTTTATGGTTCCCTTTCCTTCCTGTCTCCTTTACTCTCTGGGTCACTTTCCTATTTGAAAAAGATCTGTCTCTCTAAAATTTTATTATGTACATTTTTATTTTGGTATCTATTTATAATTAGGATTGTTTTGAACAAAATTATAGCAATTAACTATATATCATTAATATGTATGACTCCTGTCCCAATTTGTATGTATTATTTGTAAATTACCTATAAACTTAATTTATAAATCTATTGATAATTGATTATTTATCAATTATTTCTCCATAATTAAAAGAAATGTCATACCTGTTTTTGTGTACAAAGAAAATTTTACATTAATTTCATAGAGCAATAGCATATTATAAAGATAATCCATTTTCTTGGATTTTATTTACTGAAGTTTAAGGAAAATTTCTCCTTAACAATATAAACTAACCATTTTAACTTAGTTTTAATTTATAGGCACTTTCTTTGGGGTGGTTACTTCTTTAGTAGTTCTACAGTATTTTCCTGTAATTTATATGCAGAAGACTTTGACTGAAGCATGTGCATAGTCACAAGTGTATTTATTCTATATGAAATTTATTTTGATTCCTTATTTGTGACATTGTGTTTGTCAGACTAATGTTACATGAACTTTTGAAAGTTTAATTTCAAAAAAAGTATTGCTTTGTAGGTCTTGGTGAAATTTGACATCCTGTATTGTAAACAAGCTCATAGTGCCAACTGCTTGGTGGTAATATTGTATTACTCATTTACTTTTTATTTATTTATTTATTTTTTGTGGAACTGGGGATTGAATTCAGGCCCTTGTGCTTGCCAAGGAAGCACTTGTTCCCCTGAGCCATCTCCCCGGCCCCTGTTTTTTTCTGCTCATATTAAATGCTAGTCTCGGGGTTGCGTGCAGCTTATTTTAACTCAGAAACTTTAGTTTCTTGTGGCAAAGTAGCCATTCCCAACCTAGGAGCTGCGCATGTAAGAATATTTCCTTACCATGTATTTCCAATAAGCTTCCTAATTCAGATTCTTGTCCAGGCTTTTTGACAATAAATCAAGGGACAGGGAGCCACAATGGGTCTCCAGAATTTTCCTTTGGAGTTGTCGCTAAAGTTGTGTAAACTCTAAGATTTTCCTTGATTTTTTAAATTAATTTTATTGAGAAATAAATAGTAATGAGAGAGTTTCAAAACTGCTCAGTAGGACAGTTTCAATAATTAATATATTTCATATTGTTGTCTTTGTAGTGGTTATTCATAGTACAAATGCAGACATGCTATCCTATCCAAACACTATTAGTACAAATCTCTCTTCTCATTGAATTAAGAGAAAGTAGCTATATACCTATCCTATTTGTATATACATATACAAAATGGTCCTTCACTTACATCCCTGTTTTTTGTTTAGTTTTGTCAGAGATGGGTATTTCCATTGCCATTTAAATATTGTAGTTGTGTGAATTCAGCAAAATAATCCAATATAGTACAGTAGTCCATAATAGTTATGGGTTTTCCATACGACTGATGATGTCTGAAGTTGTTGATGAGCCTTTTACAGTTCAGCATATTAATATGGCTTTACTTTTTATACCTTATTTTTATATTTTTCTGCTGGATGGTTAAAAACAAGATAAAGCAAGACCCATTTTTTCATTCCTATTTTTTAAAATTTTTGTTTCTTTTTTTCTCTTCACATTCTGTAGAGATAGAAAATTTAATATATCAATATATGATGGAAGATATCTGTTCCATGTTATTTCTAAAATGTTTGATATTCAGACAGAAAGTGATGTTAAGCTCAATTGCCTATGTTACAGGGTAATAATATCATTAAGCTTCTCTTCTGAAAGGTTAACAACTTAAGTTTGCAGACCAAAAATTAGAGAAAAAGAAGGGCTGTAAGGACAGTGACATTTTGGCCCTAGTCTTTCAAGGTCAGTGAGACTCAGGACATAAGAAAACCTGTATGATAACATCCTGTAACTCAGTTGTGTCCCAAATTTTCTGATCAAGGAGATTTTCCTTGATTTGACAATGAATAGTTGTAGCAAATAAGGAAAAGACCTTTTCAATTAAAAATCTCTCCAGTATTTAATTAATTCTTCTTAAACTTTATTTTTAATGAGTAAGACAACAAAAAAGCAAGTTAAAATAGCAAAAAGAAACAGAGAAACAGAGTAATATACAATAATACATGTAGTACATATTTTAAAAACAAGAATAGCAAATTAATGATGGGTGTTAATCACATCTATTGATCATATTAATAGATATGCATTTGCATGATTGGACAAATAATTGAACATTGCCATTTCCTTGCAATAAATCTTATGAATGGATAAAAAAGATGTGGTATTTTTATACAATGGAGTTTTATTCAGCTGTAAAGAAAAATTGGAGGCCTTTATTTCTAAATGGATGCAACTACAGGCTATATCCATAAATGAAATAAATCAAACCCATATATGTATATATGATTTCTTTTTAGACAATGAATGAATAAATCAGTTAAAATTCTACCTAGATAATCTGATAAATTTTCCTTACAAGTGAAGCATCTGAAGAAAATGATTTGTATTTTAGCTGTGATTTTTAATTAAAAAAAAAATCTTTTATTTTTTTCTTTGTTTGGTACTGGTCTTACTATGCAGCCCAACTCAGTGATTCCTCTGTCTCAGTCTCCCCAGCACTAGGATTACAGGCGTGAGCCACCAAGCCCAGGGTCAATGGCCAGTTCAGCAAGGGGCTTGCATGGCATGTGGTGCTGGGTTATGAACTTGGGCTTGCCAGGCAGGAACATAGACCACCGAGCTATCACTCCAATCACCTAGATATGACTTCGCTTGCCTATTGTTAAAAAAATACTTATTTATTTAATTATTTATTTTTATTTAGTGATACTGGGCACTGAACTTAGTTCCTTGGGTCCATGGAGATGGATTAGTGGCATTAATGCCTGCCTGGCAAGTGCGAGGTCCTGAGTTTAATCCCTGGTACCAAAGCAAAACAAAATGTCTATAAATAGAATTTAGGGTCTTGTGCATGCTGTGATGTTTTAATTTTTAATTTTTAAATTTGTTTTAGCCAGGCATGGTGGCGCATGCCTGTAATCCCAGCACTCGGGAGGCTGAGGCAGGAGGATTGTTGTGAGTTCGAGACCAGCGTGAGCTACAAAGTGAGCTTAAGGCCAGCCTGAACTGCATAGTGAGACCCTGTCTCAAAAAGACAAAAAAAAAAAAAAAATTTTGTTTTATTTTCAGAGAGCATGTATAATAGCTATATCACTGACATTTTAGAGGTTTTCATTTATTTATAACTTTTTCTCTGTATGCATTTTTAATATAAACATATAATCTATGATAATGACATTTTCTGGCTGAGGAATGAAAGAAAAATAATACATTAGCATTGTGTGTCCTCCACTGATATAGCCCTCTGGGGACTGAACATGGAATGAATGTATTTAATCTTCTTTTCTAATTTGAACTTGCTTTACTAATGCCTAAGAGACTAGTACATGAAGATTTAATTCTCATATTTTTTAAATACTGAATTCCATCTGGTTTGTAATTCAATATTATAACCTTGACAGTATTTTTCTCTTCAATATTGTTATCAACATTGAGGAAATACCAGTAAGAATATTCATTTAACAATGTTGATCTTGGGACAAAACAAAAATAGTTTTGTTTTTTTTATTTCTCCATTCATGTATTTAGTACAGGGTCTCAGTACACAGCTGGGATTCCTAATGATCCTCCTGTTTTCAGCCTCTCTAGTGCTGGGATTACAGGCATATGCCACCATGCCTGGACTCAGTCTCTGGCTCAGCATGCCCTCAGGTTGGGGCCAGCACTGCATCCAAGGATTGAAACGTGGTCCCTGTGCTTGCCAAAGCAGGCACTTAATCTGCTGAGCTACCTCGCCAGCTCTTATCATTATATTTTCTCCAAGTGTAAATGGATGTATAAAATATGAAGTATTTTATGTATCACGTATGTTTTTAATTATCAGTGGTTATATGTAATGCAATTGCTAAAATTTAAATTTTAGCAATACTAGGGATTAATTTTAGCAATTACTAGGGATGCATTTCCATTGAACTACATCTCATTGTTTGTAGTTTTTTTGTTATGCTTTTAAACAGGGTCTTGGCTTAAGGCACATGTCACCATACCTACTTGTTGTAAGAATTTTCAGCAATTCTTTACCTCTTGGCACAAGAAAATTCTCCAGGGTCACCTAATAAAGTTTGTGCATTAAATTCATTCATTTCTCCAAAGAACTCTAATCCAAAGGGATTAGAAATAAAGCTATACAGACTCATGGATTCGGGGATTGGTCCAAGTGCTGCACTATCTTTAAGTGGGGTTTGAGGAGGTGACTAGATTATGACCATGTTTAACTCATAGGTGGACTCAATTATTGGTGAGGTCATTACTGAAAGGTCTCTTAGGAGGCTGGAAGAAATGTGTCTGTTAGGTGTACCTTAGAATGTTATAACTTATCCCTAACTCTGTCCTCTCTGATTTTGACACATTTTATGTCTCTGCTACCTGATCACAAGGAGGCACATGCCCTTCTTCCAGAACCATGCCTATTTGTACAACGTTTCTTCCTTGGAGCCAGCTTACCATGGACTGAACTTTCTGCAACCCTGAGTCCAAATAAATCTATACTTCTTCACATTGTATATATTAGGTACTATGGAGCCAGGGAGATGGCTCAGTGGAATAAGCACTTCCCTGGCAAGCTCAAAGGCCAGAGTTCAATTCCTAGTTCTGCCAAAGAAAAAAAAAAGAGAGAGAGTATATGTTAGATACTTTTTCCCAACTATAGAAAAGTGACCAATAGGACCGTGATGTGTCATTGCCTTTCAGAGGTCTTACTGCTTATCGACCCTTATGAACTGACAGAAATGTAAAACATACCAGTGCATCTTTATTCACATACATAAGTATATTTATACTACTTCTGTGGAGATTCATCTTTGTTAGTGTTCTAAACTTCATTAAAACTTACCAAGAATTGGTAGTTTTAAACAACAAAAATATGCCTCACAGTTTTCAAGGTAAAATGATTAAACCAAGACCCCAACAGGACCATGATACCTGTATGACAGTGTAGGGAACATTTTTTTTTCCTTCCTGCTTTCTAGATTCTTGTAGTTTGTGGGAAATCCTTGAAATGGCTCTGATTGCAGCAGGGCTGTCTCTATTTCTAACTTAGTTGTTCTGTGATTGTGTCCTTACATGTCTGTGCCTTTGCATTTCTTCTCTGTAGCTGGGTGCCTGTGTCTTCTCTCTTTCTTTTTATGATAACATCATATAATGGGTAAAGGGCCTAATTAACTGTGTTATGATCTCATTAAGTTAACTGTATAATGACTTATATTTCCAGTCAGGTCAAATATTGTGCTTAAGTCTTCAACATAGTTTAAGAAATAAAATTCAACAGACACATTGCCTGTTAAGTTAAATGTGAGTTACTATGATGTCATTAATTTATTCCCATATGACTCAATCTTGCCTTTTATTCTTATTTATCTATAATTTTCTACTTCAACTATGACAATTTTTTCTATGGGTACATTGACTTTAGTTTTTCTTAGCATATCTCTTCAGATTATAATGATTTCATTCATCATGGGGAATTTATGTACATATGTACATATGTACATAATATGTCTTATTCTTCTTATTTGGTTTCATTCATCTTCCTACATCTAACCCTTGCTCTCCTTCTCTTTCGCAAAAGCTCATTATATTTTCTTTCAATGTTCTTTTTGCGTTTCAATCCCTTTTCCCTTCCTTACCTGTCTGCCTTGGCCTGTTCACCTCCAGGTTGGAGGAGCTTCTGCCCTCTTGATGGGTAAAGGGCTTAATTAACTGGATGCCCACTTGCACAACCGCTGTGGACACAACTGTGCAGATTCCTCAGAAGAGTACATAAAGGCAGGGAGTCCGTTAGATCCAGCTGTTGTACTTCTAGGTATCTTCCTGAAAGAGCTAGCGCCACCATACCTCAGCGCAACATACACGCCCATATTTGAAGCAAGACAATGCATAATAGGTAAGTCTTGAAGCAGCCCCTGTGCCCATCAAAAGATGAATGAATAAAGAAAATGTGTCAGTTATAGTGAGTGAAGTGCTACTCTGCCACGAAGAAGGACAAACATGAAGCACTTGTAGTTTAGTGGGTGTAACTGAAGACCTCAATCTTAAGTGAAATAAATCAGACACACATGGTTAAATATTACATTGTTTGTCTTGTGTGAGAAACTCAAAATGTTAATAAGAAGATAATAAAAAATAAATATTAATAAGTAGGAAGGACTATGATAAGTCTTACACTCACCATCTACCATCAGTAATTATTTAATCTCAGTGTACATTTTACTGGAATTTAAGTTTCAAAAATATTTTAGATACAAATATCTAATCAATATAAAACATGTTGTCTTAGACTGCTGCTTACATTGATGTTTCCTTTACAGAAAAGAAGATTTTCATATTAATAAAGAAGAATCTGTCAATCCTTAATTGCTTAAAGAATAATGATTTGGATGTTGTACAGAGTCTATCACCAAACTAACAGTCATAGAGATGTTCTCCTGCTTCGGTTTTCCAGAGTTACAGTCTTCAATTCTCCATTTAGACCCATTACCTAGTTCGAATTGTTTATGGGATATAACATGTATGTATGTCTTTTTTTCATAAAAAGTGTATTGTGCTACAATTTATTTACAATTTTTGTAGCATCATATTTCATTTAACACAAAATTTATCCCATTCAATGTATTTTAAACATCACAGACTAGAGTAAGATATGCTTAGCATGACAAGACAAAGGCATGTGCCACATAACTGTCCCACTATTTTATATCTGTCCTCAAACTATCAAGGACATAATTACCTTTCATACTCCATAATAAAATTATTCTAAGTATTTAATCATATACAGTATTAAATTATACAATATATGCTTTCATGAATTTTATATTATCATAATCCTTTTGTGACACTTCTGTATGTAGTATGAAGTTCATGTTTACAGCTGTTCATGTTTATAGCTGTATATTTTATATACATACAATTTTTTCTTATATTCATTAAATAACACATATTTGTACAGTTTCTACTTTAAATGTTCAAGGAAAATAGTTTTGTACTTGTGAATAAATTTTGTGTGAATGTATACCTTGATTTTTTTTTGCGGTGTTTTCCTAGAAATCAAATACCTGGGTCAAGGGCAGACTCCGTTTTTAACATACAGATTAACTTTCATAATATGATTCCACTTTTTTACATTCTTGCAAATTTGAGGGTTTCACATTTTGGTAATCTTGTCCACATTTTCTTCATCTAATTTTTTAATTATAGGCACACTCCCATATACAAATTAGCATCTTATTGAAGTTAAATTTCTATGATGACTAAGTATGTTTAGTGTGTTTTCATGTGTTTACTAAACTTTTGTGAGCCTTATTGGAAAATAGAATGTGTTAAGACTCTTTGATCTTAGTTTTTACTTTTCAGATATTAATTTCTTAATTGCTATCATAGCAAAATTTCAATCTGGCAATAATATCTCCTTGTAATTAATATTTCCATCTGCTCCAAATTATGTGACATGACCAAGCATTTGAAAACACTGATAGTAAAAGGCACATTTAATGAGGCCATTAAATGTCCTCAAAATATCCCCTCTTACTTTGCGCACAATAATCCCATCATTCTTGCCATGTTCTGAAACAGTTCTAAAATTTCATTTTCAGGTGTGTCTTTTCCTGGATGCCCCATGTCCTGAATTGATTGAAAATACTGTAAGTAATTTTTGTTAAAATAATTCACGATAGATTACCTTATCCATCTTACTCATCAGGCCTGTCCCTCTACAATTTCTACCTCTTTGCCAAAATCAAAAGGTCCTTGGGTGCTAATCATCTTGAATGGATACATCACATTGAGTCAACAAGTCAACTAAAGATACTCTCAAGTAGCTTCCAGAACTGCTTCAGAAAGTCACTTGAATAATGAAATAATTGCATTCAAAGTGAGGGGTAGTAGTGAGTGGGGAATCAATTAGTGTCTTTTAGTGTAATTATACTTTTCAAAAACTGAAATATTCAACTTATATTTATCACATCTCATATGATAAAACTTTCAAGAACTAACATTACTTTTGTGCATTCAAATTGAACGAACATTTTAGCCAAGAAAACAATATAAACATTTGATATACAATGGACATTGTTTAGAAGTAAGCCAACCTGATTTTGTTTTTATTTTCCTACTGAGCTGAGTGAACCTTACCATAAAAATAGCCTTTCTAAAGGCTATTTTTCTATGTACCATTCAATGACATTTAGGTCCTTCACACTACAACCACCACCTACATCCACTTTCAAAGCATATTTATCTTAAATGGAAGCCTTCTATTCAGCTGTCATTCTTCACCCTGAATATGCTAATAATCTCTAATCAGTATATCTCTGTCTTTACAGATTTATACACTCTGGTTTTTTATATAAGTGAAACAATATAATAGGTGAAATTGTGTGTCTAGATTTAAGTTAAATGTTTTGATGTTTATGCAAATTATAGATGCACTTCATTACTTTTGATGGATAAATTAGTTTCAATTGTATATATATAGCATATTTTGTATATTCATTTGCTGATTCATACTTGAATTGGTTTTCTCCTTTTGCCATTAAAATAATGATATTCTGAACATTTGTATGATTTTGTTATCAAAAATATAGGACCTTCTAAACAAAGAAGTGTTTTCATTCTTAAGGTGTATTTTTTAAAATGTGTATATAAATAATATGTATGATTCTTATGCAAATATTCATAGTACTTGCAGTGACAGACAATTTTAAGCAATTGTTTGGTCTATATGAATATATTATCATTATAAGTTCCATTTCATTTTTACTTTCAAGACAATAAAAATCGTAAAAATCAAAACAATACAAAATTTCAAAACAAGATGACAGGAAATCAACAACGCTTATTAAATACACACAGTGATCTTTAAAGTAGTCTTTCAGACTACCAGATATAGGCATGCAGAATTGCTCAAACAATTAAGCATTAACTTTTCCTTTACAAAATAATAGAAATTAGTGGTAGAATTATGCCAACTGCGTTCATATTTTTATCAGTCTCTCTCTGCATCCCAGTTGTTTTCCTTTTTCTTATTGAGCAATTTCTTTCCCTTTCAAGATATCTATTTTGCTTTTCAGTTTTATTTACTCTTTCAGTTTCTTACAGTACGGAGACAAGCTGAAGTTTACACAAGTGAGTCTGATGTATTTCAGGAATGAGTATGGTCTCTAGTTGTATTCTTTTACCTAAAAAAGCCTTGAGTTTATCTCTTTTATAGCTGAGTAATACTACATTGTATAAGAATATCACACCTTTTCATTTATTCATCAGTTCATGGGCATTTGCTTTTATACATATAAGTTGAATGAATACTTTATCAAAGAAAACAATATAAAAATTTGATATACAATAGACATTGTTTAGAAATAAGCCAACCTATTTTTGTTTTCCTAATGAGCTGAGCAAAATGTAACATAAAAATAGCCTTTCTAAAATGTACCATTCAACTACATTTAGGTCCTCCACCCTGAAACCACCAGTTATAATCACTTTCAAAGTATATTTATCTTTTTTGTTGTTGTTGTTTTTGTATTTTTTTAGAGCAGACTTGTAGTGATTTGCCCATCTACAGCTTCCCAAGAGCTGGGATTACAGGAGTGTGCCATCACACCCAGTCTTCAAAGTGTATTTATTTTTAATAGAAAACCTTACAGTCATTTAGCTGTCATTCCTCACCCCTGAATATGTAATAACCTCCAATCAGTATTTGTCTGTCTTTGTATGTTTATATATTCTGACTTTTTATATAAATGAAACTCATAGTTATGAGAAATTGTGCTGCTATACCCATTGGTGCTAGGCTGGGGAGATACCTCTGTAGAATAAGTGCTTGCCTGGCAAGTGCAAGATCCTGAGTTCAACTCACTGTACCACAAAAAAATGGGTGCATATATATTGCTCTGGTATGAAGTTACCAGTTTTGCTAGAAAACTACCCAGAAGAGAAATAAGTGGACTGAATGGCCCTCCATTTCATTGGTTTTGAGAAATCTCTACACTGACTTCCACAATGATTGTACCAGTCTGTAATTCCACCAACAGTGGAAAAGATTCTTTTTTCCCCACATCCTTACAAATTTGTTACTGATTAATTTTTTTATGATGGACACGCTTTTCTGGGGTGAGATGGAATCTCAGTATTTTTTAATATTCATTTTTCTAATGACCCATGATACTGGACAGTTTTTTACATTTTTATTTAATTTACCATCCATATTTCTTAATTTGAGATCTGTATTCTTCTCCAACATCAATTTTTGGAGTGGATCACCGAATTATAGGGAACTGATATTTTCATTCTTTATATGCTCTAGATAGAAGTCCAATCTCTGAAGGAGACATGGCTAATTTATTTTACAATTTTATGATCCATTAGACTTTAGATTAGTGCACAATAATATAGATGGGCTTTAGTTTAAATCTTTGGCATGTGGAAAGGCAGTTTCCAGCTTCACTGAAGAAGCAATCTTTTTTTACAGTGAATATATTTGTCCCCTATTTCAAAGAGAAAGTAGCTGAGTGTGTTTTTAGTTGTGTTCACATTTTGTAATTTGTTCCAGACCTTGACAATTAGGTCTGTTTTTCTTGTTGTGGTTTTGTTTTGATTTCTTTACCAGTTACATTCTTATTTTATCACAGTAGCTTTGTAATATGACATCAAATCAGGGGTTGTATTACCTCCTGCCTTGCCTTTGTTGCTCAGATTTACCTTTGATATTTGAGGTTGCTTTTGGTTCTAGATGAATTTTGGAATGTTTTCACTAGATGTGTGAGGTATGCTAGTACTATTTGGAATGGGACTGCATTAAACATGTATAACACTTCTGCATACATGGTTATTTTGGCAATGTTGTTTCTCCTATCCATTAGCAAGGAATATGTTTCCATTTTCTAAAGTCCTCTTTGATATCTTTTTTCAGAGTGTTGAAACTTTGAGTATATAGATCCTTTACTTTCTTTGTTATATTACTTACTAAATATTTTCTTTATTGAGTGCTATTGTAAAGTATGTAGTTTCTATAATTTCTCTGTTGATAAGTTTGTTTGTGTACATGAATGCTATTGATTTTTGAGTGTTTACTTTGCATAAAATTATACAATTATGCTCAGTTATTAACTCTACTAAGCTTCTTCATAGAGTTTTTCAGGACTTTTATGTTGAATATAATGTCATCTGTAAATAAGGGTAATTTTACTTCTTCCTTCTTGTCCTTCTCACTGTTTTCACTTTTTAGCTAATCTTTCCAGGACTATATTGAATAGGAATAGTGCATCCTGATATTTTCCTGATTTTGCAGAGAAAGCTTTCATTTTTGTTCATTTAGTATGATACCAGCTGTTGATTTGTCAAAAATTGCTTTTGTCTTGAGATAAAGACCATTTTTCCAATTTTCTGTAGTTTGTTTTTTTTTATTTTTTATCATGAATGAGGGCTGGACTCTATAAAAAGCTTTTCTACATCTGTTGAATCATCATGAAATTTTTGACTTTGGTCCTGCTGATATGGAGTTTTTCTTGTATATACTGAACCATTCTTACATTCCTTGGAAGAAACACGCATGGTCATGAT
This sequence comes from Ctenomys sociabilis, assembly GCA_004027165.1. NCBI lineage: Eukaryota > Metazoa > Chordata > Mammalia > Rodentia > Ctenomyidae > Ctenomys > Ctenomys sociabilis. Next base: position 102,531 of record PVKA01000707.1, read on the forward strand.
TTATAATCATTAGGGTAATTTGCTGCATTCTGTTTGCCAATATTTTAATGAAGACTTCTGCTTCTATCTTCATTAGTGAGATAGACTGTAATATTGTTTCTGGTTGGTTCTTTCTACAGTTTTAATATCAGGGCAACAATTGTCTCCATGTTTGCAATAAGAAGAATGTTTTCTTTCACGTTCCAAAAAGAATTTGAGAAGTGTTGGCATTACATCTTGTCTAAAATGCTGATGGACACAGGGGCCAAGGTTCGATCCATGGTATGCTGTGCAGGCCCTGTCCCCATGGCCACTGAGACTGGCTGTGGTGATATGCGCCTGTACTCCCAGCTCTTGGGAGGCTGAACACAGATTAATCACTATCAGTCTGATCTACATAGTGAGACCCTGTAGACCCTGTGTACCCTTACTAAAAACACACACAAAAAAAATTAGAAAATAAAAATAAAATAAAATTCTGATTGCATGCAGCTATCCATCCATCAGGATCTCAGCTTTCTTTTGTTGGTGTTTAATTATGTTTTGAATTTCATTAACTGACATTGGGCTATTCAGAAATTTTCTTTTCTTGATTCAGTTTTGGTGATTCCTATGCATCTAGCTATCTGTCCACTTCATCCCATCAGTGTAAAGATTCCTTTTTCATTTATATTTGTCCTAGATAGGTTGTGAACAAATTGATCTAGTAGACATTTATAGAGTACATGTATTTGGTACAGAGTCTCTCTATACACTTCAGACTTGTAGTGTGACCCTCCTGTTTTCAGCCTCCCCAACACCGGGATTACAGCTATAGCTGTACGCCACCACACCCAGACTAGGTCTCCACTTCAACTTGCCACAGTGGTGGGGCTAGGGATTGAGCCATGAGCGTGCCGAAGCAGGTGCTTAGTCCACTGAGCTATCTTGTTGGACCTGGTGTAAAGATTTTAGAAGTAGGTTTTGATGTTCTTCTGAATTTCTACAGGATTTTTAGTGATTTTACCCGTTTCATTCTATACTGAATGAATTTAGTTTTTTTCTTTCCTTTACTTTGATGAGATTGTCTACAATTTTATCAATTTTATTTATTCTTTCAGAGAAGCAACTATATTCATCAGTTCCTTGTATCTTTTTTTAGTCACCATTGCATTAATTTCTGCTCTGATCTTTATGACTTTCTACCCTTTTAGGGACTTGATGTATTCTTTTTCTAGAAGCTCGAGAGAAGCATTAGATCGTTTATTGCTGCTCATCTCTTCGTGGTGTGAGAATTCACTGATAGAAATTTCCATCTGAGAACAGAGTTCATTGCATCACAGGGGTCCAGGAAGTTGTACTGGCAATTTTTAAATGCAAATAATGTTTAATTTTCTTTTCAATTTTATTTGTAACTCAAAAGTTGTTAAAATGGTATTATACTTTCCATGTGTTTATGGAATTTTGTAATTTTTTATCAATAATTTCCAATTTCATTGCTCTACAGTTGGGTAATAGGGATAAGATAATTTCAATTCCTTTGCATTTACATAAGCATGTTTTATGGGATAGTATATGGCCTATTTTAGAGAATGTCCCATATACAGATGAGAAGAATGTGTATTCTTGGGTTGTTTGGTGGAATACTCTATAAATTCTACTAGATAAATTTGTTCAAAAGTTTTGTTATTTCTTTGTTGATTTTTTTTTATTGTAGATAATCTATCTTTTTGTGATAATGAGGAATGAAATTCCCCCATTACAATGTGTTGTTGCGTATTTGAATTTTATATCTATTTATATTTGTCCTAGATAGGTTAGTGTTGCTGTATTTTGTATATATATATATATATATATATATATATATATATATATATATATATATGATTGTTATTTTTTTCCTTTTTAGGTTTTCCTGTAATGAATAAGTAGCAAACTTCTTCATCTCTTTTGATCATTCATCATTTGACGTTCACATTGGTTACAACCAGAATAGCTCTCCCTGCTTTTTTTCTGGGCTGCTGCATATGGCATACTGTTTTCTTTTTTTTTTTTTTTTTTTTTTTCTTTTAATTTATTTTTTTATTTTATTGAAGTACAAATATCAATCAGACAGTTTCAAGACACCTTAACAAGACAGATTCGATAAGTTAATACATTGCAAACTGTTTTCATAATGTTTTGGTATCGTACAAGGTGCATACATGATATTTATTATATTTACAGATATTATTTTAGCAGATGTATCTTATCAGTAAATTAAGAGTGTAGCTGCTTATTTATCTTATTTTTATACATGAATTATATCAAAAATTCAATAATTATTTTCCTAGTAGATGACCGTAGTACTAGAAGCCAACATAATATCCTGTCCAACCACCATTAGTGCAGATCTTGCGTCTCATAGGATTATGTAGAAGTACAGCGTTATCTATCCCAACTGTACTGTGTATACACACACATCATGATTTTTTCTTTCTATACCCCTTCCTTTGTCTACACCTGTCAAAGGTGGGCACTCCATTGTCATTCAACTAACTTAGGTGCTTGAACTCGACACCACAGTCCAACACAGTCCAGCATTCCACAACAATAGTGAGTTATTCAAAGAAGTTGTCAACCATAAAAGGAAACGTACAACAACTAAAATCAATTGAGTCAGATAAGGCAAAGTGAATGACATATGCTGCAGGATACTAATCAGCTTTTCTTCTGGATGGTTAACAACCTAAGTTCACAAGTCAGAGTCGGAGAAATAGAAGAGCCACAAGGCCAGCCAACATTTTGGCCCTAGCCTTTCAAGGTCAGCAAAGACTCAGGTCATAGGAGAAGCTGTACTGCAACATCATGAAACTCAGGTGAGCTCCAAATTTTCTGAACAAGGAGACTATGGAGCCACAGAGGAAAGAGATTGAAGTTCTATAGTGTGCCTGGGGAGAGTCACATGAAGAGAAAACTTTCCCTCAAGCTCTCACAGAGAGGAAACTGGTCAAGCATTGGCTGTGACTCATCCACATGGATGACACAGACAAAACATCTACAGAATAATGTACAGGACTACAAGATAAACCCTGAGAGGACTTCACTGACCACATAAGAAATATAAAGTTCATGTGTTGGTATATAAGTCTTGATCTATCTAGGTCCTAACCATCCAGCAGAAAAGTATAAAAATGAAGTATGCATCGTGGGGCCACAATATTAAGCTCAGCAGCATACTGTTTTCTATCCTTTGACTTTTCAGTCTATGAGTTTTCATTTGACTTATCTGTGTTTCTTGTGTATAGCATATCACTGAATTTTGTTTCTTGATCCATTCTGCCAGTCTGCTTTTTTGCATTGATCAATTGAGGTCATTTACACAATGGATATAACTGAAATGTATTGGCTTACGTTTTTCATTTATTTTTCTGCTCTGTATTCCTTCCTTTCACCCTATATTTAATTGCTTGTCCTATTTGTTGGTTACTCTCTATTGTTATCCTTGCAACTGTGGTAACTTTTAGCTCTTTTTACAATAAATTTAAGTAGATTTTTAAGAGATTTTTGGTAGTCATGAATTTCTTCAGTTAACTTTTGTAGTGAAAGTATCTTATTTATCCAATAATTTTTATATAGATAGTCTTGAATGGCACATCAAACTGGGTTGGCAACTGATTTCTTTCACTCCAAACTTTTCTTGATTTGTTGGCTTATGTTGATTATGATATGCTTTCTTTTATGGGTGATATGTTTCTCTTTTTTAACATCTTTTAATGTTTTTTTAGTGCTGAATTTCTGGGATTTTTTTATATTTCCATGTATAGGTTTATTTTGGTCATGGCTCATTGGACTTCTACATGTCTCAGTTAAGTGTGTCTCAAATTCTTTCCCATGCTTGGCAAATTTTCTTCTAACACTTCTGCAAATAATCTTTTCATATAAATTTTATCGACTCTTGCTTTTCCAGTGACACCTGTCAGTCTTATATTGTTTTTCTTGGCATCATCATGTAGTGGGTGAATTTTTGTTTCCTGGAACCTTGTAAATTTTAGGAGTCCCTTCTTTCATGTTCATGATTAATTTCTTGAATATTTCTTTGAATCTGTTTCATGCATTCCATTTCTTTCCTATATTGTCCATTTAAGGTTTCTATCATTTTTATGTGTTCTTCTAATTTTGTTTTTATCTATATCTTCTTTAAATATGCTGAGCAATGCTTTCATTATAGTTGTTATTTCCTTCTTTTTTTAACCTGACAGATTATATTTGATCTGATTTCTTCTATAGCCATATGGAGTTGCTTCTTTCTTTTAGTTGCTATTGTTTTAGAAAGTTCAGTTGTGATATCTGATTTCTTCTGTGTTGATACCCCTCACACTTGTTCTGCATAGGCTGGAGGTGTCAGATTGAATTTTCTCCCTAATTTTAACATTTTTCTAATTCCATTTTTTAAATTTTGTTTTCTATGGTGACCCTTGTGAATTTTGCTAGTAGCTTGCAATATCTCTAGTATGAAGGCCTCTAAAGAAATTATCTATACCTCATGGATGTCTTCTGTGTGTAGAAGATTCTTGGTTTGTGTCTGTCACAAGATCCTAAATTCCTAATTATTTGAGAGTGAGTTGCTGGTGTTTGTTTGTCTTAATCCCAAGTCTTTCCATATATGGTTGTGGTGACGTTATTACCCAAGAGCTTCCCACTATTGTTATGCAAGTGAGAATAACTGATTACAGTTGATATAATAACCTAGATATAATAATACAATTAGTAATAAGCATAACTTCAGATGTAATGAGATGTGGTTCATCTATTCAATCAAAACCATTGATTTTATACATTAGAAAATAGGAACAAAGTTTATAGTTATATAACAGAGCCAATCATAAATTAGGAGTTTGTATGCAAACTGTTTACCCTTGTTAGAGTGGATTCAAACTATTTTCCTCTGAATGAGATAATTTATGAATCCTGGGTACTTTCTATGCTTGTGGACCCATCTACAGTGTAGAAGTATGTGGCAGAACCCGGGGTTCTTCCATACCAAGGATCCTTGGCTGGTGGATGAGTGGTGTTTGGGGTTCTCCCTCCTGAGCAGTTCACTGAGGCTCCTAAAGATCAATGAGACTCACTGTTTTTCCCATCCTGCTGGGAGGGTATTGATTTCATCTTTGAACTTTTTTTGTAGTTGTGTTTTTTTTTTTTTCCTTTGGAACCAAGGATTGAATTCAGGCCCTTGCGCTTGCCAGGGAAATGCTTAATCTACTGAGCCATCTCCCCGGCCCCAAAATTTTTTTCTTGTGAAAGTTTTGCTAGTTTATTACTAAACCTGATAATATATCTATTTCATTGAAATTATCCTATTTGTTGAGCCTTTCTTTCTCTAATATGATAATAATAACTGTCATTTTTTTATTCTAGTCTTTCTGTCTGTCATTGTCTCTGTCTCTCCCTCTGTGTCTGTCTGTCTGTCTTTCTCTCTTTCTCTGTCTGTCTTTCTCTCTTTGTGTATGTGTCCAAACAGTCTTATATTTCAGAAAAAAAGAAACAGACTAAGAAACTATCTATGGATCTTAGTCCCTAGAGCACAATCACAATGCATTATGTAAATCAAGCACACTAAACACACTAGCCTTATATAATCCCAAATAATCCATAGTAATAATACTAGAATCTCTTGCCCAAAATGTTTTCATCATTTTCTATCCATCAAGGAAAGCGTTTTCCCACATAGTCCTTTATGATGTATAAGTCCCTTTTCTTATTTAGAACTGTGAGTAATAAACAACTTGTTAGGGCCGGCGGTATAGCTCAGCGGACTAAGTGCTTGCCTAGGTAAGCACAGCGGCCAGGGTTCAATTCCTGGTTCTGCTTGCTGCGCCGGCCCCGCCTTCGGGTGCACTGAGCAGCGATGGAGTCTGGGCGTGGTGGCGCGCGTCTGTAATCCCAGCCCTAGGGAGGCAGGAAGCAGGAGGATCACTGTGAATGTGGGCTGCATAGTGAGACCCTGTCAATAAATAAATAAATAAATAAATAAATAAATAAATAAAAATAAACAACTTGTTAAGCAGCCGTTCCTCATAGTCTATTGGTCTTGCTCTATATAAAAGTAGGTATAAATGTATCTTATTATATACAACTAATATATGAGATATTATTCTGTGTTCCACTGTGGATGGGAAGAATGTACATTAACTTGAAAGTACAATTTGTTTTTCTATTAAGTGGCATTCTAAGGATGCCTGCTAAATTTGTGAGTAACCTATTGAGAATAGCAAATGTAATTTTGTGATCTAAGTGCTACAGAGGTGACATGGATCCTTATGTTCAAATTATGCTGCAAAGCTACAGTGATAAAGATAGTATGGTTTGAAAAATAAAATAATCTTGTGGATCAAAAAAAAAAAAAACACTTTTGAAACAGAATAGGGTTGCTCACTATAAATTAAATTAAATCAAAATGGCTGAAATAACTAAATAGTAGAATAGAAATATTTGTTCTGTTGTAAGACAGGATAGGTAAAACACTTGAAGACATAGGTATAGATATAGGTACAGGCACAAACATTTACAACAGAGCCCTATTGTACAAGAAATGAAATCATGAATCAACTAGTGAGATCTTATCAAACCAAAAAGTTTCTGCACCGCAAAGGAAACTACCAACAGGGTAAAGAGACATCCTATAGAGTGGGAATAATTTGTACCAGCTGCTCTTAAAAGAGCTAATATCTGGGATATATAGACAATGAAATAATTAACCTCTAATTTTAAAGACTGAACAAAGAATTGGGCATCTAAACAACGGACATTCTATTTCTTCTCTGGTGAAGAAATAGAAATGGCCAATAAGTACACAAAACAATGTTAAGAGTCACTTATCATTTAAGAAATGGAAACAAAGACAGTATAAATATGCCATTTCATTCAGAAAGAATGACTAGCCTAAAAGAAGTCACCCAATAGCAGATTCTGGTGAGGCTGACTTTTTCATTATTGCTTATAAGACACTGTTGGAATCCGTGTGTAAATTACTCAAAAAACTGAAAATAGAATTTCCATTTGACTCAGTTCATCCATTTTTTGACATCTTTCTAAAATAGCATATGACAGTGATATAGGTATATCCATGTTTACAGTGGCACAACTCATAATAGTTAAATCTTGTAAATGGCTTCTGTATCCATCAACAGATGAATGGATCAACAATGTGATATTCACCCACATGGAATACTGCTGTGCCATAAAATGGGTCACCTTGAATCATTCGTAGGAAAATGAATGTAGCTTTGAACTACAAATTAAGTGAAGTAAATCAGACACACATTCTTAAGTATCATGCAATTTATCTTATATGAAAGTATCAATAGATAAAGAAAGACAAATAACAGGAAGAAAGAGCAATCTAGATGTATTAAATTAACTTACATGCTTTATACTTTTTGAACCTAACAGTCTATATAAAATTTATACAGTCTTATGAGATAAATACATTTGATTCCAACAGAATGGAAATTAATGGAAGGGGAAATATAACATATGCTGTATATATGAACCAATTCTTGATGATTAATATCACCATTATGTACTGCAAACTTATAATACTGTCTTAGTTACTCTTCTCTCATTGCTGGGACAAATACCAAACACCCAAAATGAAGTAAAAAAAGGTTTCTTTATCTCCAAGTTATTGCAGGTTTTAGTTCATACTGGGCTGGCTCCAAGGCAGAATGGCACATGGCAGAGAGCAGCAGTTCGTGGCAGTGGAACAACAACGACAACATGAACAATCGTTACAAAAAGCCTGTCTCTCTGTCTCTTATATTCCATGCAGGCTCTCTGCCCCAGGTGGGGGGAAGTGCTCACACCCATAATCCCAGCAGTACCAAGACCCACAATCCCAGCCTTGGATCACACATAATCCCAGTGGATCATGAATTAATCACAAGCTCTAGAAGTCCCCACCCCCAGAGTACATGAGGTTTTGGGGGGACAACTAGACACAAACCATAGCAAATACTAATAAAAATTTAAAATTGAAATTTATTTAGTTTACATTTTTTTTCACAGTTCTATTTCATTGTAAATCATCATCACAGTGTTCTATTACTGTTTTCTGAATATTGAATTTTCTATTTTGTTGAAATACCTATTTCTAACTTTTTTTCCCATTACATTTGTTTCATTTCTGTCAAAACCATATGTACTTGTTTATCTTTCTAAAACTGGGAATATTTTATCACTGTAAAATATGACTGTATAGCTCTGTAAAAATTTTAAATCATATTTGATACTTATATAGCCAGTAGTCATATAGTTCATATAATTTTTCATTGATAGCCAAAGTAAGTGTTTATCTGCTCTTTCTTTTCACTTTGAATCTCAAATAAATGTCATAGGGACTGCACATCGATGATCTTATTCTAATCTTCATATGTGTTGACAAAATTCTTTAATTAATTGTTCTTTAATATGGTTATTCAAATGTCATGATTTTGAGGCTATTCTGGGCTACATAGTAAATTCCTGTCTCAAAAATACCCTCTCACCTCCCTAAAATTTATCAGTACAGTATTAATGTGGTTTAATTTATATCTGTCATTTAGCTTTCTATAATTTATTTTTATATTATTTTAAAGATTAAAATCAAATAAATACAATGATACAGAATTTTAAACATGATAACAGAGATTAACATTGGTTAATATATTATGTATTATTATCTTCAACGTGTTAGTTCAGATTCCAAAATAAAGGAATGAGAAATTAATCAAACAGTATGGGCACAAATAATTCTTTTTAGAATGGGCATGATGGTGCACATCATAATGCCATTTCTTAGGAGGCTGCAAATAGGAGGATCACTAGGAGTCTGATCTAGTAGTGAGACTCTGAACAACCTGTAGACTTTTCCCTAAAACACACCCACACACATACAGACACACACAAAGCACACAAAATATTTTTAATGAACTAATAGAAATTAGTAGTATCTTAGCCATAAAGGAATATATATATATTTTTTCTTTTTTCATTCCCTTTTTTCTTTCCGCATCCTGACAGTTCTTCATTTTGAGAAGTTTCTTCCCATTTAACAATCTCTATTGAACATAGCAGTTACTCTTTCAGTACTTTACTGTGAGACAATATATGTTTCTGATTTATTTGACTTATAAATGTAGCCTCAAGTTGTGTCTCCTTATTTTCCACTTGTGTTTTGCCTAGCTACAGCATTTGTCTATTTATTTCTATTTGTTTCCTGATTTATTTTTCATAAAGGATGTTTTGTAACATAGAATTATAGTCTCACTGCTCATTTTTCATTTTTAGTTTTCAATAAATTTATGATAGGTTCTCTTTGGACAACCTATGTAAAATATCTTCAGGTATCAGAATTCATCTCAGATGTACACTAAGCTAAATCAAATGTGATATAGGAAAATTATTTTTATTTATTTCTTTTTCTCTTTTGTGGTATTAGAATGCAATGTATATTTCATCTATATATGCTACATACTAAATAGTTTCTTTTTAATTATTGATTTGTAACATTTTTACTGTAAAGAACATAAAAATGGAGAATATATTTAATCATTACTTATAGTTCTTTTATTTTGTATTTCCTTTTATCTTCATTTTTATCTTCATTTTTTATTGTTTCTATTTTCTGAATTGTAATTTTATTTTTGCTACAATCTGGAATCATTTCTTGAACCAATTAAGTCTTTGTTTCTTTTTTAATAATTTTATTGAGAAACAAATAGCAATGAGACATTTTCAAAACCAACTAAGAGGACAGTTTCAATAATTAATACATTCATATTGTTGTCTTCATAACGGTTATTCATAGTGCAAGATGAAGACATAATATCCTGTCCAGAAACACTATTAGTACAAATCTTTGTATTCACTGAATTAAGAGAAAGTAGCTGTATGTCTCTCCTACCTATTTTGAATATACAGGTATAAAATGGTCATTCATTTGTATCCCCTTCTTTTGTTCAGTTTTGTCAGAGATGGGTATTCCATTGTCATTTAAATATTGTAGGTGTGTGAATTCAGCAAAATATTCTAACATAGTCCAGTATAGTAGTGGGTTATCTGTAGTACTGACAATGTCAGAAGGTGTTGACTTGAGCCCTTACAGCTCAGCATATTAATATGGCCTTACTCTTAATACTTTTTATACTTTTCTACTCCATGATTCAAGATAAAGCCAGACCCATATAACAGGAAATGTAACTTTTGTATATGACAAGGTCAGTCAAATCCCTTCAGAATTTATCCTGAGACCCTGTACCACAGTTTGTAGATCCTTTGTCAGTGCCAGCCAAGTGGATGAGTCACGACCATTTCTTGACCAATTTTCTCTCTTCGGGAGGGTTAACAATTTAAGTTTGCAGATCAAAAATTAGAGAGGAAGAAGGACTGTAAGGACAGCCAATATTTTGGCCCTAGCCTTTCAAGTTCAGTGAGGACTCAGGATGTTAGAGAACCTGTACTGCAACATCCTGTAACTAAGCAGTTTCCCAAATTTTCTGTTCAAGGAGATTGTGAGACCACAGAGGAAAATGATGGATGATGTAGAGTGTGCCTAAGGAGAGTCACATGGAGAGAAAACATTCTCTCAGGCTTTCACAGAGATCAAATATAGGTCTTTGTTTGTATGTGTCTTTGCAACTGTTCTGGGACACAGACATTAGATTTCTATATATTATATGCAGAATTTTATGCAGTTAAATTCTATTTCCTCCAAGAAAAGAAAGGAAGTTAAATGGGTGTTGATATTATCTTCTGTAATTGCCAAGACTCTTTGCTTTTCCATATAAATTTGAATTACTACCTATAGTATCTTACTGCCATTTTGAAAACTTCCCTTGACATTTTATGTAAAGCAGATTTTCTAACTACAAATTGTCTTTTCCTATAAGATTATTATTTCATTCACACTGTAAATGAAGACATTTTGGATGTGGAATCGTTGGTTGCTCTTGATTTTTCTATTTTTCTTTTAAGTTACTTGTTACTTCTTTATGTCCATTGTTTCTGGTAAGAAATCAACTCTCAATTTCCAGGGACTCTCTTGCCTTGTGTCTTTTTATCTCCATTGTTTCTGACAAGAAATAATCTCATATTTTTGGGGACTCTTGCCTGTAGTCACTGTCCACTTCCTATTTCCAACATCTCTTCTAACCTGTGGATGCCATATGTTAGTATAACACTTGTTAGTTTTCTCAGGTTGTCGTTACTTTCTAGGTATATGAAACATTTTCATCAACTGTTGCAAGTTTCAGCTCTTACATAAATATATTCCTTCTTAGGTTTTGATTTATGCTTTATATTTATGTTTTCTTGCTTAATACTGAATGATATTCTCTCAGGGTTTGTTCATTTTTATACAGTTTTCTTTCTGTTCTTCAAATTCTGTTCCTAAGTTCTCTGTTTATCTATCTTAAGTTAGTTGCTAATTCCCTGCTATTAATAGCTATCATAGAACTCATCTATTGATTGAATTTGTTTTCCATAGAAATGATTAAATTTCCAGTTTTGCATTTTCTAATTTTAATAATATTCTGTAGTTCTTGTTATATTTTAAGCCATGTTCCCTTCATTTCTTTAAGATTATTATTCTTTGAACATATTTAAAATGACTACTCTGAAGTTTTTAAAAGACATTAAAAAGTGGAAAGAAAACACTAGAAATGCTACAGAATTTCACTAAACAAAATGATAGGCATTCAACAATAATTTTTATATTTCATATTGTTGTCTTTCAATTAGTTGTTCACATCACTAGACATAAGCTTGCAAAATAGGTAAAAAATGTTAGGAAAAAATTAAAAAGAAGAGAGAAAAAAGTAAGCATTAAGTGCTCTTTTCAGTACACCAGTAGCAATCAGTAGTACAATGATCCAAGCTAGTCTATGTGTATACATATGCATTTCTTTTTCTCTTCCTTCTTTCTATCCTCCTTTACATGTGAAGAATTTTATTACAGTTCCATCACCTAATCTATCTCACTGCAAGATTTTGTCACTTGCTCTCTTTCCTTATATGTGATTTAGAACATTTTGTTTCTTGGCTTGTGGTATTTTTTAATTGAAACGTGAACATATATTATTTTGCAGCAACTCTTTGTACTGACCCTCTATCACATTTGATGGCTTATGTAGGTGTAATGTGGCTACTTGGATTATCTTAGTACACTTTACATAATCCTCAGCATCTTGAAACATGAAAACTCATAGTTTCTTTGAAAGACACAGTCTTTGTCATCGATGCAATAGTACTGAATTTGTGGTGATTTCATAAGACTGTTTGTCCCTTCTTGACCATGTCCTGATATTAAAACGTACATATCATTTTCTCAGTTTTGTATCTTTGTTTCTTTCTTTTTATTTATGTATTTGGTACAGCACCTCACTATGCAGCTCAGACTCATAGTGATCCTTGTTTTTGCCTCTAAATTGCTAAAGTGCTGGGATGAGAGGCACTCACCACCATGCCCAGCCCTATTCATCATCTCAGGAGCCCTGGGTGTGGGGTAGGCATGGCACCTTTACCACTTTCAATAATATCCGGGGATGTAAATTGCTTCACAGACAAAAACAATTTTATTAAAAAATAGGATTTTCCTGTAATTTGTAAGTCTCAGGAATTTTAAGTAGCAACACAAATATGTTGAATAAATAGAAGTGATTTTATGTGAAGACAGATTTTTAGCTCTCCCTTCTACATGATATTTTGGTTGATGTATAAATATTTGTACAACATTCTATATTTCTACATAGACACAGGAAGACATCTTGCCTATGGGTATTCATAAAATTCTATACATTAAAATACAGCATGCATTCATTAAAACATAAATGCCAAAAATGCTCAAATACATCACTGTCACTATGATTCTCCAACAGTTTAATTCTACTTGACATACTTTACCATACTTTCCCTTCTGGCTAAGGTATATATTAGTATGTTTCAGTGCTTTTAAACTCTAAGTGTGTGTTGAACTTACTCGCAGAATGTGAAAGTATATACAAAATTGTTTTCAGGCACATTCTTTCAGGATCCTTAAATTTAACATATACCTTCTTAGAAATGCTGACTTCATTCTCCTGTTCCACAACTGCAAATGACTTCAGATGAAATACAGCTTCCTGAATTTAAACTGAACACTAAATCATACCTATTAAAAATGACAATGAGAAAATTACTTCTTTATTCTCTCTTTAAAGGGATTAACATTATGCTTTCCTTCTGTCTGTATTTTTACTATGAGTTCCTTGGGAAAGACAGTGTATTTACTATTTGTTGTTATTGTTGCTCTAGAAATTGAACTCAAGATCTTGCCCTTGCCAGGAAAGTGCCTGCACCCCTGAGAACTAGTGAATTTGTTTCTTTCATTTAATACTCAAATTTTATACTTCTAAGTTCTTTCTCCATTCTTGGTCAACTGTCTCAAAGTATATTGTTATTCATGTTATTTTTCAAGTTCAGCGTTAAGGCTAAAGAGACCTTTTGACAACTTGTCTTGATGCCCACCGTTCTCTTAATTCCATCCCACTCTTCTTTGTTACGCCCTCTTGCACCATACTCAAGTAGCCCTCTCCTGTCTCTAGTATTTACAGTTGTCAAGTGGAGATGTATAATTCTAAATTGAAATGGATGCTGTGGCAGCAGTAAACCCCAAAGTAATATTGCAGTGCAATAAATTGAACCTAGCTAAGCATGTGCAAGGATTCACAAAGTGTTGCAGCAGAGATTAAAAGTCACTCAAAGGTGTTAGAAAGTCTTTGCCTGACCTTTACTTAATGGGTGATCATGTTTCAGTACAAATATTTTACTGCAGTGATTAGTATGTAACAAATCATTTATGTCTCTCCTATGCTGTTGTTAGTTTTACAAACATGTTTTTTTGCATTAATTCCTATTTACTAAACTAGTCTAATAACATAAAATCACACAAAAAAGTGTTCTTTACTTGTGGTGGTATAATTCTGACACTAATATATCTTATCTCAGGATTCATAGATTAGCTAGTAAGCCTAGAAACTGTATAATTACTGGTTTATTTCTTTAAATAGTCCAAATTACATGCCTTGATATTAATAAATTATTACACTTAAGTTTTACACCATGTGTATTTGCTCAAAATAAGAACTTTTCATATTGTGTGATGAAGCAGAAATTGCATGATTAATATGCTTAGTTAAAAGTCACTCAATGTTAAAACAAAAAATTAGTTAAAAACAAAAATTTAAAAATATTAATAGGATATTTTGTCAGGGTATGGTGTCTCATGGCTCTGATTCACGCACTTGAGGGGCTGCTGACACAGCAGGACTGCTAAGAGTCGGAGTACAGCTTGGGCTATGTGGTGAGTTTATTGCCACTCTGAACTGCACAACAAGACCTAATCTCAAATAAAATGAAGGATATGAAGCAATTAATAAGAATTAATTGGGCTGTAATTACAAATTGAAACTGTAATTGTAGTTTTAGAATACTCTAGTTATTTAAAAATGAATCAAACAAATTCCAGGTCTTTTCCGTAAAATCATACTACAGGCAGTATTTTTGCAGAGTGAAACACAGCCATTTTGGTACCCATAGCTAGCCATGATTTTCTCTTCCCTTAGAGGCAGAGTTCTAACTCTATTCATCTCGACAGTGTCCAAGTGCAAGAAGTTTCTTGCAACCCTTAGAATCAGGTTTTACCAGAGAGACTACAATTACTGTAGTTGAGTGACAATATAAAATGCTTGTTTAAAATAGAAGCAGATGTTTTATTTAATAGTTAAAATGTCCAGAAATATTTGGTCTTGTTCCTTATATCTATAGATTATTATTATTATTTTTTTTTTGGCAGAACCAGGGATTTAACTCAGGCCCTTGCTCTTGCCAGGGAAGTGCTTATTCCACTGAGCCATCTCCCCAACCACTACGGTTTCCAATTAATACTCTTCTACTTTCATTCCTTTCTATACCTTCACATTTGTGTCCTCCTTTGCTCCCCTTAAATTTCTCCTGCACCCCTGATGAGACAGGTGGAAGGCAGCCAGTTTGCTGCACTCCCTGGCAGTCCATGGTTTCTTCCTGTCTTCAAGTACCCTGCATTCTGCTGTCAAAATCATATGTTCTAACACTTCATTCCCCAGTGAAGACTATTTCATGAGTATCCTATTACCATGGAAACTGCTAAAAGTACCTTCAAGATAGTCAATTTGAGCACTCTTTTCTGTTTCAACCTTGATTTCCAAAATAATGAAGTTGTTTCTATGAGAACACTCTAGCCCTGACCACCTCTTCTGCATGTCTTTGCATGTGGAAGTGCTGTACATCCCATTCTGCAATGAGAGCCAACTCTCTTGATTATTTCCCAGCAGAATATCTTCGCATCCATGAAATATTTCCTGAATAGCTTAATATATCATGCATTTCATCTTTTCAATGCTTGTATCAAATAAAAATCAGATAGTATATTTTGTGATGGCAGTAATCACTTTATATTAATTAGATATAGTTTATGTTACTGGAGAAATTAACATGTTTCATATTCTCCAAGTACCTCAAAAACAAAAAATAAACAATATTTGGCATATCCTATGTCTCATGTTCACAAAACCTAGGTATTTTCTTTTTGATGTTATTATAGAAAGTATTTATTTCATATATATTATTTTACTATAATTTTCATATTTTGTTTGAATTATAAATTTACACTTTCTTTTCTACCTAGTATTTTGAATGTAGTTACTATAATAAAATACTACAATTAAAATTGTACTAAAATTTTGGTAGAATTTTAATTGTAGTATTAAATGTTAATACTGCAATTTAACTTTTGTCCTTGAACATTGTAAAGAGTCCTTATTAGCTGTATAATAGAGCACACACACATTAAAATATATTACAATTTTCAAATAACTATTTGGATAAAATCTTCCATTTTACAATTATTTTTAACATACACCTAATCACGTATGAAAGTTATATTTAAAATAACCCAACAATTATATTTGTTTCATAGGTTTTGTTAACTAGGTATAGAAGAGTCTTGTTTCTTGATCAGAAATTCTGAATGTAATCATGAAAGACAGCAGCTGTTAAATCTTCCAACACTATGGAAAAGTCAGACTCTGAAAAATTAGAAGGAACAATAACTCTATCTCTGTTCTGTAACTTGAGTTCCCAGGACTCTCATGGTAGTTCATTTTACCAACTTTTGTGGGGGGCACGATAGCCCTAGAGCCTCCATTGTCTTATGGAAATAGGTTTCTCTTCCTGCAAAGCTGTCATGTCATAACATGAGTGCCTCTAGCCTATAAGATTGCCTTAGTATGCCCATGTCATCGGTGACACTGACTTCCTCTACTCCTGCTATAAAAGCCGTGTCGCTTCCTTGAATAAATGAGACTTGATCAGAATCCTGTCTTGTCTCCATTTCTCGCATCTCCTGTCCTTTGTCCCCTCCTTCATTCCCCGCTCCTCTCCCAGGTGACCCTTGTTGACTGACCTGCTGGATGGGACAAACTTTTATTTCTTTTATTAAATCGAAATTTATTTTTTCATAAACATAATATTAATGGCTGTAATGAATTTAACATCAATAACATGGAAGTGATTTGAAGTCTAACTGACTGCATGTGAAGGTTTTGCTAATCTTTTCCTGCAGAAGTGGACCAGCAGGGCCATGGCAGTAATTTGTCTAGGGCATGGATGAAAAACAAGCAGTGTGGGTGGAGAATTTACAGTCAATAATGAAGTCAATTCAATGCTGTCTTGCTTTATTTAGAAAACCACTTTGAGCTGGCAATCTGGATCAAATCACTAATTAAATGCTCATTAAAAAAAGAAATCTTCTGCTGAGCTACATTCAAGACACTATTGGAAGTTTTGTTGGATATATATTTAAGATTCTCATCAGTGTTTTTGCATTATTTATACTTCAGTAAAATTACATTCTCTGTGGATGTTCTTTTGGAGAAAGTCAATAACAAAGTGGAATCCTCACAGCCTCATTTTAGCCTCATGATTCTCCTTGGAGAATTCACTCCTAACATTCAGAATCAAATTTCTGAGCTTCTAAATGTGTTGTTCACATTAGTGTAAATATACACAGTGAGACAGTATTGACTGTAAACGTGAAGAAGCAGAAGAATTATTTAGCATAAATCATTGCACACAGTATCCTTTGAATTTTATGGGATATGATTTTTGGAGGTTATCATAATTTATATTACGACCTTTTGAAAAATAACCCTTTTCATTTTTCCATTTCCTCTTTTACAATTTTTCTTTACTTATTATGTATTTCTTAATTTCTCCATATAAATATTCATTTTATTTTTAGTTGCATATTTACTTATAGGAGGTTCAATAAAATGAAATGTCTATGGTTATCTAGCCTATGATTATTAACTGAAAGGCTAGCTAAAAGTAATATACTAACAAGTAGCAAATAGGTTCTGTTTCTCTTTCCTTGAGACTCAAGCTATGGCATTGGGAGTATGGAAATAATTCTTTCTTTCTTTGTCTTCCATTATTTCCTTTACAATTCATATGCATAATTTTAAATGAGCTAAAAATGTGTGAGCTGCCACATGAAGCAAATTTCATCATTTGCCCTTAAATTTATCCTACTGAGTCAGTAAAATCCAAGTATTTTAATATTTTATGCTTAGCTTCTACTTCCAAAATGGCAAGGGTTTTTGTTCTCATTTCTAACTCCTTTATTTCTATTTTCTATAAGTCGCTGCTACAAAAGCTTTTAAAAAAGGAAAAATGGCCACCAGCACCTGTCTCGTTTTGAGAGGCAAGATCTTATCACTGACAGGTAATCAATAAAACAAATGAAAAGTAATAACATCAGGCTTAAGAAGTAAAGTTTTTATCCCTCGCCTGAAGCGAGAGTTCACCAATATGCTAAAATCAATCAATCTTTCCCTCAGACTGAACCTATATCTTAATCGCTAAATCCTAAAAAATACCAAATGCAGAGACCCCCGCTGCTTGCACTCAGCAGGCGGAACAGAGCAGGCGCCTGCTTCTCCCCTCGGGCCTCCAAGCCCACACAGATCCGCAGCGAGGCAGCGCTGACCCTGGTTAGAGGGAGCGCGGCGTCCACACTCTTCTAGCTGGGCAGATTATAAGCAACCTCCTTGTGCCCACTGTGATGAAAGTCATTCTGAGCTTTCTGGGAAACAGGCAGTAAGCGCACTAAATGAGAATCCGCAGGGTGATCAAATATTCTGCAAATAGTGGCCAGGGGCTGGAAGGGGCTGGCGTGTGCAGCTCATCCATCCAAATAAGACCGCTCGGCGCGCTCCTGCGTGAGAAATCATTTACTGCCTCCAGCGAGAAAAAGTAAATGCCGTGTTAGCTTGAAGATAGTGCTCTGAAGTATTCTTCTGTGTGGACATTCCACGCATTTTATTATTTTAAAGAAAATGTTGAAAGACTACTATTCTTTGCATGTGATGTAATTATGCTTAGTTGTGAGCAGATTTTGAGCGTTGACTTTTGTTATAGTCTCCGGATTTTGTCCTGATCGTGTAAGGCAGTTGATTAGATAATCGATAAACTTGGGATAAGACTATACAACAAAAAATAGGATATTGAGAAAAATCAATGAACATACATTGTCCTAAAGCATTAAATTAACTCTATTTACTGTTTACTATTTCCGTCTCAGATATGATAATTCATACTTGCATGGAATCAAATTATGATGACTAAAGCATAAATACTTGTTGCATATTATTTCTCATCAATAACATGCCTTAAAGCCCTTAGTATGTAAGATCTATTTCAATGACAGTTCTGGCAGAAATTCTTTCTTTGTAGAAAAAATAGTTCATAAATTTTTGCTATGATTTTAGTAATTAAATGAAACTTAAATTTTTAAAATTTCCTCCTGAAAAGTTTTTATTTTTCCTATGGCTTAGGAAAGTGCTAAAACATTGACATATAAATAGCTAAAGCAAAAAATTTAGAAAAAATACTATCCTCATTGTCAAAAAAGGTAAAGCAAATTTATTTTGGGAAAATGTGACAGTCAAATGCCAATAAGTCTGTGCAAGAGGTGGGGGTGGATCTGGCTACAAGTCTAATGAAGAAAGAGTCCCTTCCAATACTTCCACATCATGACAGGTACCCCCACCTCCCAACCTGCATGTCAATTCCCCAGTTTACTTCTCTCAATACTATGGTGTCCTTGATAATTTGGTCACAGAGTAGTTTCAGAGAATCATGCAGTACTGGATTTTGATAGTCCTGGAAGGGTACTGTGATGTTGGACCTTCACGATGCAGCTGAAAGGGTAGGATATCTGGATGGAGTCACTCGTTTCATTTTAGGGTTTTCCGTGAGAGGGGCCTAACATTGCCATCTAAATTACATCTGCTCCATCTGCTCTTGTATCCTCCTGTCTTCATTTTCCTCCTTCCTTCCTTCCTTCCCTCCCTCCCTCCTTCCTTTTTTCCTTCCTTCCTTTCTTCTTTCCTTCCTTCCTTTCTTCTTTCCTTCCTTTCTTCTTTCCTTCCTTCCTTCTTTCCTTCCCTCTCTCCTTCCTTCCTTTCTCTTTTCTTTCACTCTTTTCCTTCCTCTTCCCTCCATCTCTCCTTCTTTCATTTTCATCTTTCCTTCTTTCTTCTTTTCCCTCCTTTCCAGTGTTTCTTCACTACTCTTATCTGTCAACTACCATTATGAGCATCATTTATCTACAGCTACATAGACTGGATTGGAAGACCTATGTGTGCTTCTGCTCACATTTAGCTTTTGCTATTTTTTGGAAGAACCAGGGATTGAACTCAGGCTCTGAGTTCAATAGTCAGATCCAGAAACGTGTTTACCCAATACCTGGGTCTGTGGTCATTCTGCAGCCCACTCCTTTGGCTGTAGCTATTTATTAGGGTGTGCAGTGCTCCTTGACAGGGAATTTTGGCAGAGCTTCCACTATTTGCAGTGGATTTTGGATAAGTAAGACCTTTGAAAGAGTGTCAAAAAATCTTAAAGCTTCTCTCAGAATAAGAATATTAGAAATTACAGATATTTTTTACAAATGTTATCCAAGCACTACGTGAACATCTTAAATTAAGACAATAACTTATTGCTACTGCCACAGTCTATTTCCAGACATTCTATGCCCAGAATTCTCTGAATGGTATAGATCCTGTTTTAATGACTTCTACATGTGTGTTTTTGGAATCCAAAGTAAAGGAATTTGTAGTTGTCTCAGAAGCAAGATTGACTTCTGCTGCTATGTCTATTAAAAACTAGATTTTCTTTTATTTATTTTTACCTTTTTTTGCTTTATTAAGCAAAGCTTTTATTATGTTCTATGAAATAATATGGATATCATACTGTGTTAAGATATATTATAGTTTTAAAATTTATATAATTGTATCCAATACATAAAGTACATTTTTAAAAAATTAATCTTATTGAGAAAGAAATAGTAATGAGGCAGTTTCAAGAGGTTAGTAGAAGAGTTAAAATAGTTAATACATCACATATTGTTGTCTTCATACTAGTTATTCATAATACAAGATGCAGACATGATATGTTGTCTAAATTCTATTAGTACAAATCTTTCTTCTCATTGAACTAAAAGAAAGTAGCTGTATGTCTATCCTAACTGCTTTGTGTATACAAAGAGAGAGAGAGAGACACAGAGAGAGAGAGAGATTTCAATACAAAAAGGTCCTTCATTTATATCTCTTTTTTTGTTTATTTTTGTTATAGATAGGTATTCCATCGCCATTCAAATATTGGAGGTGCATAAATTCAGCAAAATAATCCAGTATAGTCCAGAAGTCCATAATAGTTGTGAGTTATCTGTAGAACTGTCAATGTCAGAGGTTGTTGCCTTTTACAGTTCAGCATATAATGTGGCTCTACTTTTTATACCTCAGTAGTATTCCAAATTTTCTGTTCAAGAAGACTATTGTGGGGCAGGGAGATTGCTCAATAGAATAAGTACATCCCAGGCAGTGCAAGAACCTGAGTTCATTCCCTGGTTCCGTCAAAAAAAAAATGGGGGGATTATGTTATGGGGCCACAGAGGAAAGTGATCGATGATGTAAAGTGTGCCTAAGGAGTGTCACTTAGAGAGAAAACATTCTCTCTAGGTTTCACAGAAAGCAAATTGATCAAGCAATGAACTTGACTCACATGGCTGACACAGACAAAAGATCTACAAACTGCGGTACAGGGTTTTCAGGATAAATCCTGAGGGGATTTGACTGACCTTATCAGATATTAAAATCACATTTTTTTATATAGTTCTTGCTTTATCCTGGACTTAACCATTCAGCAGAAAAGTATAAACACGAGATATAAGAAATAAATTTTGATATACCTTCCCAAAGGAATTTCCTTGTAGGATGAATTATACACTGGAATGTGAAATATAGTCTTTAGAACTAATACACTGTTGCTTGATAATGTATCATCCTAAAAGACCTCTTTGCTCCAGTATGTGCAGGATGTGGGCCAAGAAGACAGGTTGCTCTCCATTGCAAGGAGGACAGTGAATGATACCTGCAGAATTGATCCATGCCTAGCACATGCTCCTTTCACGATAGTTTCAGCTTCTTTCCTTGTAGCCTCTGTGGTACAGCAAAAAGATGCCAGACAGTAGTTTGCTGAGCTTTTGTGGGTATGGAGAAGATTTTGGAAATAATCAGGGTTATTTTAAAACTATGTGAGCAGTGGAAAATTTTCAATGACAAAAAAGAGATGGCATCTATTCTTAACAGATGCTAAAACCAGAACTATTTAGTATATCAAACCTTAAAAATTCCTAGAAATAATCAGGGAATTTAATCAAGTACCTATTATTTTTACATGTTTTACTGAGTAGTTTTGGTATTTTGCCACGGAAAATACTAGCCCCGTCTAACAGAAGAATGCAATATTTATAGCATAGTTTTGACATATTAGAAGTTATATTAATTCCATAATCATTTTGAAAGCCTGGACAAATTTTAAAAAGCTGCTCACATCAAGGTATTGATAATTAACTAACAGTTAAACAAGGTTTTTGAAAGTATAATTAGCTAAAACACCATAATAAGACTAAAATTTGGTAAACTTTTGTGTTAATTTTTAATTTGATGTATTTTTAAAGTAAAATCAATATGCCCTAGTTCAATCTTATGTGTTAGTGCAGACACACATATTCACGTGGGTGTGCCAAGCCAGGAACACAGTCAGGCTACAGACAAGTTTGATCCTGGTATTCTTCATTCTCATGTGTGTAGGATTTCAGGCTATGTGTTTCATTAGTGAGACTGTGTGCTCTGTGAAACATAATAAATTAATCATTTTCTTCATATTTGAAGGAGAATGATGAATCTGGAGTCATAGGATATGAATGTACAATTTAAGAATGTAAAAATTTTATAGCTTAATTGTGAACAATGGAATAGACAGTGTTGATTTCCTAGAATGAAATAGAAATAAAAGTAAATTCTCCAGTCCAACCAAAAAAAAAAAAAAAAAGTTTTCCATACTTAAGTATTGTTGTCTCTGTGGTAACTTCATCAAGTTGCAAATGGATATTTTTCTGCAATGTCACTTATAAATAATATCTCCATTGTAGCTACTCTATAAGATGAAAATAAATCTCTGAAATACTATACTGTTTCCTTCCTCAATTGTGTGGATTCTAAAATTGAAATATTGGCAAGTTGTGACTCATTTCCAAACCAAAACAAATTGGAAAGTGCTCTTCCTCAATTTATTTTGATCATAAAATAAATTAGCATAAAATACATCATGAGAAAAATAACCACTTAGATTATTATCCACAAAATTATTTCTCAGATGTGAAAAGCGACTTTCTACTGACCTCCTCCATCACACTCGCATACAGGCATTGTACATGTATTTTGGAAACAATTTCTTCAGCTACACACCACACCATTTAATTATCCTTTCAGGGATGGAGCTTTGCGTCCCTGTAGGGACCACACTGATGAAGGGACTTCTGTCGCTTGGGTGGAGAGGATCACTGGTAGTGGAAACATCTGCCATTGTATGGAGGAACCTGAGAGATGACACAGCCAGTGCAAAGTTCTTTGCCACCTGAGATAATCCTCCTAAAATCTCTTACTTCTGAGTTTTGAAATCCTGTTGCCATCAGGGTGAATCCCCCAGCATGAATTAACTGTCAGGAGTATACAAGACACATTTTGCTCCAGATACAGGGCTTGGGCAGCCTGGATGGCTTAGTCTTTAGCAGAAATGCAGCACAACACCTCCAGCTGTATAATCCAAACCCCCAGTCTTCTGCAGCAGATGACCATGCCCAGCGACAGAGTGCCCATGACAAAACCTCTTTTTAAAACCATGTGGAAGCTATTCTCTATTCAGAAAAATGTACATAT
Source organism: Ctenomys sociabilis (assembly GCA_004027165.1). NCBI lineage: Eukaryota > Metazoa > Chordata > Mammalia > Rodentia > Ctenomyidae > Ctenomys > Ctenomys sociabilis. The sequence goes on from PVKA01000707.1 coordinate 125,864, forward strand.
ATAAAATTTTACACATGGCTTCCATAGAGGCACTGTCATGGTTTGTGTCCAAACACTCATACCTAAAAGACTCCTGTACTTGTAGATGGGGCTTTCTCAGAGGTATCTGGATCTAGAATTTGTGACTGAGTCATAGAACAATGCTTTGCTTACAGGTTCTAGGATTAAAAATGAGTGATTATTGGATTATTTCAGTGATTGGGTTGACACCACCCTAGTCATAGCTGTCTGGATAAGATAAAAGGGGAGGAAAGAGACTCAATTGCTTCTACCCTAACTGGTTACTTTTGCTGTTTCCTGCTGCTAGGAACTGTTGCTTCTCTACCACGTCCCAAATTGCCTTGGAGCCATCTGATGATTGACTGAAACCTCTACAAACTCTGAGTTAAATAAAACTTTCCCCTCTTAACTTGTGAGTGTATTTTGTCTCAGCAACAAGCAAAAAGTCACCAAGACAGCCATCAACTGGGCAAGTTTCAATATTGCAAATAATATTTGAAATTTTCTGAGAAATGTTACAAACTGTTATACATTTTTTGCACATCAAAATCATATTTGACATATTATATAAAACCTTACCAACTATGAAGATATTTAAAATTAGTTTACTGATTTGCTTCTTAGGCAGACTGTTTGACATGTATTGTCTCGCATTGTCTTGCTTGAAAATAACTGTTAAGCTGATCTTAAGACTTTTTTATTAATTTTATTGAGAAACAAATAGCAATGAGACAGTTTCAAAACTGATTATAGGGCATTTTCAATAATTAATACATCATGTTGTTGTCTTCTTAGTGGTTATTCATTGTACAAATGCAGACATGATATTCTGTCCACAAACACTATTAATACAAATCTTTCTATTCATTGAGCTAAGAGAAAGTAGCTCTATATCTATCCTATTTTGTATATAAAGGTGCGAAAATGGTCCTTCATTTATATCCCCTTACTGCTATTAAATTCATTTATCTCATTTTCCAGCATCAAATAAAGTGACAATACTGTATCACTCAATTGTTGATGGGTTACCTAAACAAACAAACAAACAAAAAAAAGGAAAACATAACACTGGCTTCCACAAATACTTCCTTTACTTTTCTGCTGTAAGTTTTTACATTAATATAACAGCTGGATGTGTGTTTCATTCCATCTCTCTGAGGGATACAAGAAGAAATTTTGTGTTTGGTCACTCAGAACAAAAAACTAAGTTGTTTGCAGGTAATCAGAAAGCCCCGCACCAGGACTGCCCCTGATAATGATGCGCCATCTAAAGGCTTGGTTTATCTATCTCAGCATTGCAGGGAGTATGACACACCCACACCTATCTAGAATTCTTTTTTTTCTAGTTTTGATGATAAAAACAGCCAGTGTGGTACAATGACACATGATAAACCAGACTTGCAAGTTTCGGAGGAAGTAAAAAGTGAAACATTAGATTACTCTTGCATGAATGATGAAGATGATCCATTGTGGTGAAATTATGTTTTTGTGATAGAAATACAATGATGTGATGGAGATGATGATAGTGACATTGTCTATGTGACCCAAGTCACTGTGGCTTTGAAATGGAGTGAGAATCAACCTATACAGACACAGAGAATATGGATCTCTTTGATTCAGATGATGAAGAAAATAATAACAAGAGTATGTATTTGACTAGTTGAGTCATTGCAAAATCATCTCACAACTAAAAGAGATGATCCAGTGCTAGAATTAGGACCAGAAATACAGTGAGGGTCTTAGAAGAACTAAAATATATTAGACAGAATTGCAGCAATTTTGTTCAATTTTGGAAATTGTAACAACTGAAATGCTATAAGATGTTGTGAAATACACAAAGTCTGAAATACAAATAAAGGTTTCTCTATGCACCAGTACCATACTAAAAAATGAGTCCAGTAGCTATATTCCAAAATTCAAAACTTACAACGTGTCACTAGGTAAAATGAAACTATTCATAAGGCATAACAGAACTTTCCCATGGTAATCATAGGAATGTTAAAGATTATGGGAAAATAATATTAAAATATGACATTAAAATATATGCTCTTGAAGGTGTTTAGAAATATATTCTGAAACTTAGCTTTCAATTTAGAAATATATTCAGAAACTTAGACATTGGGTCCTTATTCATTCATATATACATAAACCAAATGATGCTGCAAATGGTTTTATCACTACTATCTCCAAAACTAAGTGGTATAAGACATTTGACAATTGGTTTACCAGTTTCCAGTTGATATTACATTGCTAACAGAGCAGATGTTGACCAGCACAAGAAATGTACACAGGACCAAAACACAAATTCCAAAAAATATTGTTGCAGTATCAAACCAGATTATATGGATTTCAAACACATTTACATCAGCTTCATTATATGGCCAAAAATAACAAATGGTACTGCTGATGTCAACATTTCACCATAATGCAAATATTGAGAGTGAATGCTAGACAAAATGGAGACCTGGTATGTAAATGTTCTACAACAATACCAAAGGTGGAGTTCATGTTGCTGATGAGTTATGCAGCTACTATGGTGTCAGTTGAAATACAAAGCATTGGCCAATGGTTGTGCCTTCATCTTAAACATAATGGGATAAATAATTTGATAGCTCACAAAGAAAATAACCTGTGCAAATTCTTAGAGGATTGGGACTGAAGCTTATAAAATGCCATTTATGGAGGAAGAAAAACAAATTATTTCTGTCTGGGGAAATTTATAACAAAGTTATGGAACATGCTAATGACCTGACAGTTGTACAGCATTAGATAGCCCTACTGTGGCAACAGAAGAACAAAATTCCCTAAAAAGATGCCAATATTTTCCAACTAGAAAGGGCAGGAATACAAAATGTTTGTGCTATCAGTATAAGTGGTATTTATGTATGGAACATGCAGCTTTTCTGCATGAAGATAATATTGGGTGTGACAATTGAAGTGAAGAGTATTTATGTGGTAGAGTTGTACTAGTATTTTTATTTACATAGGTTTCTGATGCTTTCTCTTAGGTATTGTAAACAAGTGAACAGATGATGTAAAAATATTGATGTCTAAGCATTCATTACTCATTTATTCTGTTGATTTTATTTTTCTGCTATGTGAGCATTGCACAATACAGCAGTGACTTCCCAACAAAGCAGGAAAAGAGATGAAGAGTGGGCTGTCTCAAAGATAAGGAAGCACATGTGCTATCAGTGAAAGAGTGGCATGTGCACAGAGCATGCATTTGTCGGTGTGAAGACTGCCTTGGGTGTGCCAGGGAAAGCAAAGATGGTTTCTGGGGTAGGCTTTATTGTGTGTTTCCATTGCAGTTTGCATGGGTCTATTTTTTTAAACAGGAATAAAAATGATTTATTAAAGGATGTACAGGATGCACTCAAGAGTGAATTGTGGGTGCTCAACAAAACAAGGAGCTCACATAGGCTTCTGTTTCTGATCTTTTATGTTTGTAAGAAGTGCACAGTTGATACGAAAATGTTGATGATTGTTCCAAATTCACAATACATATTAAAATTTTGATAGTTATTAAATTGATATTTTATGTTCCTGTTAACTACATGTTGCATAATATAATAAGAGGCTTCTGACAAAATAGCAAGATGTAAAGCATAGCCTAGAAAAGGGGCAAGCTAGTGAAGCACATATGATGTCAGTTTAACTATGTGTGTATGAACATGCTGCTGTCTTGTGTGAAGACAACATCAGGATTGATAATTGAAGTAAAGATCGCTTTTGGTAGAGTATTGTTGGTATATTCATTTTACTTTGTAAAAGAATTTATTTCTGTTCTTAAGATTTTGTATACAAAAAACCAATAAATGCTGAAGATTTTGATGATTTTTTTTCTGTATTTTAGGAAAGGGTCTACAGGGTGTTCAGGGTCTCATTTCTAGATCGGACTCATAGTGGTCTACCTGTTTTCAGCCTTGCAAGAACTGGGATTACAGGCTTGTGCCACCACACCCAATTTCAATTGCCATCTCAGCATGCCCTGGGCTGGGGCTGGCACAGCAGGCCCTGGGAGCCCACCTCCATCCCCTGCACCTGCTTGCAGGTTCTTTAATCTGCTGAGCCATTTGGCTGGCCTCAATGATTTGTTATGCAGAACACATATTAAAATTGCAGCACCCAGGCCAGTGATACAACTCAGTGGACTAAGTGCTTAGTTAGGTAAGCATAAGGCCAGGGTACTATCCTTGGCACTGCATGTCATCCCAGCTCCATCCCTGGGTGCAGTGAGAGAGAGAGATGGAGTTCGGGCACGATGGCTCACACTTGTAATTCCAGCACTAGGGAGGCACAAGTCATGAGGATCACTGCAAGTCCAAGCTGGTTAGTGAGACCCTGAACAAGAATAATAAAAACCTTACAAAACTGCAGGACCAGTGAGATACCTCAGTGGCATAAGTGCCTGCCTGGCAAGTGCAAGGTCCTGTGTTCAATCTCCATTACTGAAAAAATTTAAAAAACCAATATTTTATATTTGTGGTTTTTTTTTTCCTGTTAACCACTCATTGCTCAATATAATAAAATTCATAAAATTAAAATTAATAATTCATCAATAGAACTATTCCAAAGATTAAATGTGGGTGTGATAAACCCAAGAATAAGGGCCTTCATAACAAAAACTGTGTTGTGCTCCATGGGCTATACATAGGTTCTAGCTTAAACAAACATGAGTCTCAGAAACATTTAGAAATCAATTTGACATTAAATAATTCTTTCAAAAGTACATTATGAAAAATAATCTTTTAGTTGGATTATTGATATTCTTATGGAAGAATACACAATTTTTAGAGTTTCAAATGTATATCATTAATGGAATGTCCACAATAATTTCATACTTAGGGCTTCTAAATTGCCTCATCATTCATACAGTGATTTTGAAGATATGGTTTTATTTAGTTGTCATTTAAAATTATATCAGGAGCATCCAATTCCATAGACACACTAATGAGCTTGGCACTTAAACTATAGCAGTGACCTTACTAATCATGACTAGTAGTACTATTGAGATTTATCTCATTTTTGTGGAGAACATACCCAATTCTTTCTGATAGCTTGGTACACTTGCTACTCTACAATTTTTACTAAATGCTTCATCTGTATAAACTCAGTTAAATATGATTAGCTAAGGTGATACATGCTCTATAATTATAAAATTGTCATAAGTGACTTCCAAGTTCTCACAAATAGAGGAAAAAAGCCCAGCAAAAATAAGGGTTAATTTGTACATAATTATTATAATTAAAGACTTGAATGAAGTAGAGACAAAATCTTTCTGTTGTTATATTTTATTCACACCCTTATATATAAACAAGTTAAGTTTTTTTTAAAGGCTAGGCAAATATTAAAGCACAGATACTATACACAAATTAAGGAATTAATATACTATTTAAAGACACACTGTATAAACAAAACCATTTTTATTTCAGTATTTTACAGGTTTCCTTCAAGAAAATGCAATGAATATTACTATAAAAGAAGACTACCTTACTTTTTAGAATAACATTTAAATTTATAAAGTGTATACTTTTCTAATTTTTATTTACTGTGATAGTACAGTTCTTTTGGAATGTTATATTTGAACTCAGGAAAACAGTTACGTTTTACATTCTATCTGGACAACAGCCAAAATGATCCACCTGATTGTTCTGCTCAGTGTGAAATAAAACATGTGACTTACACATGACGAATGCTATGACCAGCGTTCACAGATCTCCTTGGATTTAAGTTTATCACATTTTCACACGTGTGATGAATTTTTTGTGAATTCCATGTAGACAATTTCATCTTTTTCTGGTAGTAACCAACATGAATTTGTGAAAAGAATGGTCACAGCTAGAGTTGATAGCACTAGTATCTTCCCCTCTGCCGCAGTTAGTTGAAAGGCATATGGACCACTTTTTTCCAAATGCGTTCACTAGGATCTATTAAAGTAAGCGCTGTGATGTGGCTGCCAAAGCATGGCATGGAGGAACCTCAGTTCCCAGTGTGGCAGTGTACAGAGGTGGGGACCTTCAGGACGCAGTGCCTGCTGCGATATCTTGAGATTGCTGGGAGCAGCTTCTGCCGGTGGTGCACATAGTTTTCTTGGGACATGGATTTATTCTCTCTGAAGCAACTTTTATAAAATAGCAACTCTGCTCTTCCTCTTGCCCTAGCTTTTTGCCACACGGCGCTCTTCAGGGCCCTGCCCAAAAGAAGGTGATCATGCCACTACCAGGAGTAAAAACAAACCTCGTGTGTGCGTGTGTGTATGTGTGAGTGAGTGTGTGTGTGTGTGTGTGTATTTAATGTATTTGGCACAGGGTCTACAGGGTCTCACTACACTGATTGGATTTGTAGTGATCTACCTGTTTACAGCCTCCAAAGAGCTGGGATTACAGGCGTGTGCCACCATGCCCGGTCTTAATTGGCCTCTCAGTGCACCCCTGGGGCAGGGCTTGAACCCAGGGCAGGGATTGAACCCCAGTCTCTGCACCTGCCTAAGCATGTGCTTTAGTCTGCTGAGCTATCAGCCGGCCCTTCTTGTTTGTGATTCACCCCAAAGTCACAGAAAATGTACAAAGACAAGGAAACTATTGTTTATCTAATTTATCACTTCAAACTAAATGTAGTGGGCCAGCAAAATAGCTCAGCAGATTAAAGCGCCTGAAAGCAGGCACATGGACTGGGGTTTTGATCCCTAGGCCTACCTTGCCGGCCCGCCCCCAGGGCTCCCTGAGATGGTGATTGAGCTTGGGCGTGGTGGTACGTGCCTGTAATTCCAGCTCTTGGGAGGCTGTAAACAGAGGTAGCTGTAGGAGTCCGATCTAGTAGTAAAACCCTGAACACCCTGTGGACTCTTCCCTAAATAGAAAAAAGAAAAAGAAACTAAACATAGTAAGGAAATAAAGCTGCCCAGATTTCTAAATCTTTGGTGACTCACTCAGCATGTACGCATCAGGTGCATTACTGGAGAAAAAACTTAAATGTGTGCTAATGACATAAAGCAAGAATGGACATAAAAGAAAAAAAAAAAAGAAGCTCTCGTGCAGATATTTGAAACAATGTAATCTTATTAAGCACTATAAGCAGTAAAAAGGGTGACTTGGGGGAAATCATAAAATTAAGAAAATATTGTGGTAATAAATCTTTTTGCACTGGAAAGCATATCATAAAAGTGTAAAAAAAACTAATTTGTTGTTTTGCAACAAAGTTACTAGAAATTCATTTCACTTAAAAATACCAACTAAGAAACCACTGTAAAATTTTTATAAGTTAATTCACTGTACTCCATTCATTAACCTTACATTCTACTTCTATTTATGTTGCTTGCTGTATCTTTTTAGACAGTGTTGCTCTATTCTTTATCTTCTTATACCTGTGTTTTTATTTCTGCATCAGGCAACTTCAATATTAATTTTTGCAAATAGATAGCTTAAATTTAGATATCTCTATTGAGTTTTTCTAAAGAGCATTTTATTCCAGAATGCTATTAGAATATTATATAAACATATTACATTAACAAAAAATATTTAAGCCAATCTAAATGAAAACAACCTAATAAGAATATTCTCCCATTTACCATGTTTTTCAAGCAATTATGAGGCACCAAGTTTCTACCTCCTTCATTCTTCCTACATTTTTCGCTTGCTCACTTCAGCATCTTAAGTTTCTGTACTTCTCTAACTTCCATTTCTTCTCTCAAATCATGAGTTCTGTAAGATTATTTGTTTTCTGGACTTCAAATCAATTGTACTTTTGCCATCAAATGACAGTTCTTAAAAGTAAAGTTAGTATAATAATATTTGTGGCTTAAAATATTTCATGTAGCTACATTTTCATCAAGTTACTTGTGGATGGTAGCATATGTGCATATATATTTAGTATCTGTAATGTTGTGAAAAGAACACAACAGCTGGTACTTGTTTATTCATTTTTTTCTTCTTTTTTACATCATTAAATCCCATTGGTATTCATTGTTCAGTTTAACCTGGGGTGAATGGAACCCACATAAAAAGAGTGAGATTGGACAGGGCATCTACTCCCTGTAAATGTAGACATTTTTCAATGAGTAGAAAATTTTTCTGTGCTTTCGTTATTTCAAGACGTGTACTGTATGCTGGAAGACATGTTTTCTGCCAAATATGAGGAAGGCGCACTAACAAAATTTAGGGTAAAACAAACAGCATCCCATCCCTCCACAGGAGATGGTTGGGCAAATAATTATGCCTTCTTTCTGTTGCTATTAGTTTATGCTTTTGCTGATTTTTGTAAATACTGATTTTTGCTTTTCAGGCACCATTCAAAGCATGAGAATTTATCAAGTAAACAGTATATAAATGAATAAACATTTTTATTCTTAGTGCTTCCATATCAGTGAAAGAAATGAGATTTTTGAATAGAGTAGGTTACCACAGAAATACTGAAGAAGGCTGAGGTTGATAAGCTATTCTAAACAGATAAAAGGAAAGAGGATGAGCATGCTTCTGTGCACAGTTGGAAGAAGGACAGTGTGTCTGGAAGTTAAGTTTATTTGCTTGTTTTTTTTAAATTTTTATTATTACCAGTATGTGTCTGCAGCATACTATATACTGACTAAATTTATTTTCAAGAATATATGATATTCAAATATTCAATTCTATTTTTATTCCTTTCTACCCCTCTACTTCTATATCTTAATATTATGCTTTTTGAAAATATATTTCCCTGTTTTATATCATCTATATTTTATTTTACCCTTACTAATTATTTCCTTATTGCTTGATTTTCTAGACTTAAAAAGGCAATGCCTCAAGTAAAGTGACCTAGAATGCAGAAGACCAGAGTCCTGGACTTTCAGACCCTGTAGTCTGGATATAATTGGAGAAGTTCTGAGCAATAAAATATTAGGTTTTGAAATTATTAATACCAGCCAGACATGGTGAAGTATGCCTGTAGTCCCAGCAAGATAATGAAAAATTCATTCCCAAGCCTGGTAATTAAGTTCTTTAGTGACACACTATTTAAAACAAAAAACAAGAAAAGCAGAGTGACTTGAGATTATCCTCAGGTGAAGGTCTCAAGTTTAATCCCTAGTACTGTAAAATAGATGGATGGATAACAGAAAGATACACAGACCAGCTGATAAGTAGACAAGTACCCAAGGAACTTCTACACACAAGCTTTAGATATGAAGTGTATAATGTAGGAATACTATTCCTGGAAGACGGATTTATTTATTTGAAAATTCTGGTAAACATGGAACTTTCCAAAACATGTGAATCATAGCTTTCAAACTTTAGTATTTTTCATTTTTTCCATCAACTGCTTTGTTTTTCATTATTCATTGCTGAGACTTCTACCAGTAACCCAGGATATTCTCAAGTGTGTTTCAGTCCCCTCGTAACTGTGAAAAGGTCATGTCTCAATGATAGATAGTATACATGTGATAAATATGAGTAATACACTATTCATGCTCTGAAATTGCATTTTCTGCTAAATCCTTGGGATAATTAGGCATTCTATGTACTCATTTTATAAAACTTTTCTTTTGAACAATATACATTGGCTTCTCAGGCTTTGAAAAGATACCTAATTATATATTTTGGGGGACGGTGTCTCAGAAGTTTGGACTTCAGAATCAAAGTTATAGGTTATTTTATATTAAAGACTCCATGCACCAATGGCAAACTAAGGGCCATGGTGGTCTAAGAAGTTACAAAAGGCGGAGACATAAACAAGTTTTATGATAGATTAATTTTAATGTTTCAGAGTGCATGCCACATCTATTGCTAGATAGGTACTTTTTCCCATTCATTAAAGTTATTTGTGTATGTTATGAAAATAATTTTGTAAGGGATTATTTTGAGGTTGTCCACGTCTTTGTAGTTTTGCTGGGCATTGAGCCCACATGCTAGCCGTGTCCTCTCCTGCTGAGCTACACACACAGCCTACACCCGGTGCATGAGGGAGGAAATGTAATCTGGAGTGCCTCTTAGGTATCAAGTCTATTGTCCTGCATTTCCCATCCCAGCTCTTGCGATAGCATAGAAATGATCAATATGAGGAAATTCAATGGAATGCTCTTAAGACAAGGATTAAATTTTACCTCCAGTGATGCAGAAAAAGGAAAGCTGAAGAGACAGATTTTTATACGAATATTTTACCATGCCACATAAAAATTATATTATAGACAATGTTCCTATAATTTGTCTTTCCTTCCCTCGTTTACAGCGAGTTTTGTGACCTGCACTTTAAATTTGCCCTTTTCAGAGATTTATGCTTAAGATAAAATTTCTTTCTTATGTAGTATGACATTGATTTAAAAAGCCTTGTATTTCAACCTTTCTCCTTGTAGCTGTCTTACTAGAATATGTTTTTTAAATGCCTATCCTAGAATATTGTTTTGTTTTTTCATGTCTTTTGTACATGCTTGAAAATTAAAGTCCATTCTAGAAATTGATTTTAATGCTTCAGTGACAATTCATGCAGTTAAAAAAGTTTATTGCTAACATTGTAAAATATCATTGTATATATCTGTTCCTATTTATTAATATTTATTTTTATTTAGTAGCCAACTGTGATAACAACTGCTATCCCATTGTCAATAGTAGAAAATTACCTTATTGACATTGTCAAAATTGTGTAGTCATATCTATAGATAAATTAGGCTTATGACTGCATATAGTTGTAGAAGCCATTCTGTATAAATTTTATTTGGGAAGATTTTGTTTCAGTAAAAATTGACAGTGTCAAATTTCTATACTTCATTCATTATTTATACAATTTTATATTGTTCACTTCTGTTTTGTTTATTTATTGCTCTGATTTGGTTATGAGCACTATTGGACTGAGAAGGGCTCCTTGTCTCAAAGGAGATGAGTGATAAATGAAAGGCTGTAATCATAATTGAAGAGCTTTTCAGAAGTATAGATGAATCCAGATGATGTCATTTATGGGAACTCAGTATTATGGAATACTAGATTCTACTTGTAAATGAGGTTGACATTAGACAAAGGCGATGAACATATTATTCATTTTTATTCCTGATTAATTTTGTTTAACAGATAATTTGTACTACTAACAGTCAAATTAAATCATAGTAACTATATATATATATAGTTACTAAATACATTGAACTTCTTTTCAGAGGCATTGTTTTCTTTTGCAGAATCATAACTGTCCCTGAATATTAAAAAATAGCTCAATGAATGGTCATGACTTACAAGACCAGAATACTTACCTATACTTAGTTGTCAAGTATCATCAAAATTTCTTTCAACACACTTAAGAGGCACTGTTGAACTTAAAGGATAAATAAGTCTTTGTATTTTTCTTTAAAGAATATGTAGCACATTCATTTTTCTGTTACATATAGTGAGCACTAGATCAATGTTTAAAGTACTCCCTAAAAAAAATAGATAGATAGATAGATAGATATAGATAGATAGATATGACACTGATTTAAAAAGCTGTATATATGTAAATGTATATGTGTTTGTATATATATATATATATATATATATATATGCATTTATTATTAATGTATTGAGTGCAGGTCTCACTGAGCAGCTCAGGCTCATAGTGATTCTCCTGTTTTCACCTACCTAGAGCTGGGGTTGCAGACTTGTGCCACCATGCCTGAATTCGGTTTCCAGCTCAGTCTGCCAGGGGACAGGGCCTGAGGACCAGTGCAACATGTGGTGCCAGGGATCGAACTCTGGTCTCTGTGCTTGCTTAAGCAGGTGCTTAGTCCACTGAGCTATCTCATCAGCCCTGCTACCTAGAAATTCTTGAAGCCAGAGCAATCTTTATATTTTACTGTAAAGATTTCTAAGTATATAGTGCCCTTATAATCTGGACCGCTATGAGAAAAATCCATACCTGTCTTGCTTAGCATTTAATTAGTTGCATGCAGTGTGTGCTGAAAAATAAAAAATAAAAAATTCAGGGATTTGATAAAGTACTTTAAGAGAAGTAGTCCACTCCAGCCTTCTTTTCATTGTTGCCAAAATTTATTACCCACAGAAATTAATGCGAGTATATGTAAACTGAATTAAATGTTAATATAAGTTTAAATCTGTATTTGAAAATACTGTATGTAATTTATCCCTTTACTATATCAATCCTAATTTCTTTGCAGAAGTGAACATCATCATTCTTGTAACCAATACTAAATCAAGATTTTAAAAGCATTTATGTTTTAAAATTTATGTTGTACACTTTAAATATAAATTTTATTACTGTTTAATGTTTTTCCTAATTTTTGGAGAGTATTGAACTCAGGCCCTTGAGCTTTCCAGGGAAGCACTTATTCCCCTGAGCCATCTCCCTGGCCCACTAATGCTATTATTTTAATAGAAGTTTTATGAAGACTTTTTGTTTTACTGCCATTTGTTTTTGTTCATTTTATAATTACATTACATTTTCAAGTGACAAAATAAGGGCTAACTTGAATTTCTTTATGTCATCTTTGAGCTTGTTATTTGACCCTAGTTTCAGAATGCAGCCTGTTTTGTTCTATATTACTTTAGGAAAAAATAAGTGCATAAGGAAACAAGGACTATAAAGAATTGGATGTTTTTATAGTATTTAGTTCATAATGAGGAAAAACAGAAAATATTTAGTATAAGCAATTAACTTCAACAAAACCTTAAGTTATTTCTAAATTTTTCCATTATTTTGGTAGGATTGCTTTTATTAGACAATTTTATTTTTTTAAGTTGGGAATGTTTTTTTAATTAATTTTACTGAGAACAAATAGCAATGAGACAGTTTTAAAACCAATTAGTAGGAAAGTTTCAATACTTAATACATTGCATATTTTTGTCTGCATAGTAGTTATTCATAGTACAAGATGCAGACATGATATCCTGTCTACAAACATGATTAGAACAAAACTTTCTATTCATTGAATTAAAAAAAAGTTAGCTATATATCTATCCTAACTATTTTGTATATATAGATACAAAATGGTCCTTCATTTGTATCTCCATTTTTGTTTAGTTTTGTCAGAGAAGGGTATTCCATCGCCATTTAAATATTATAGGTGCATGAATTCAGCAAAATATTTCAATATACTCCAGAATAGTAGTGGGTTTTCTGTAGGACTGGCAACATCAGAAGTTGTTGACTTGAGCCTTTCACAGCTCAGCACATTAATACGACTTTCTTTCTATACCTCATTTTTATACTTTTATCTTGGATGGTTCAGCAAGACCTATCCAACAAGAAATGTAATTTTATTGACCTGCTCTTGGTGGCAGAACATTGGTATGAGTGGGAATCAGTGTGAGCCACCAAAGGTGGATCCCAAGAACCTGAACTACTACTGACCAAATCAACTGCAGCACTATGGTGACCATGGCTGCAGGTGAAGCCTTAGGATAGACAGACACATTTTAATAAAGCAAATGTGAAGCATTTAGAAATGAAATTTTCTTTAAGATCTAGAGAAATACTTGCCAGTTTTTCCATGTGTTTATTTGTTGGTGTTTCCATTGATTAAAATGTATTAAGTAAAAGAAACCTTATAGCATTGAAAAATTGGAGAAACAACTATAATTAGGAAGTAAAACAGAAGAACTGGTAACTATAGAAAGAATCTTAAGGACTCAGGAATACAAAATATTATTTAGTATTATTTAAATGTTTAGCCATAAACATTTGGCTAAGAAAACTCAGAATTCTTTAGTTATTGAAAAAAAAAAAAGATTAATCATTTGGTACAGGATCTTACTATGCAGCTCAGACTCATGGTGATCTTCTTGTCTCAGCTTCCCCTGGGCATGATTACAGGCATGTTCCATCACACTGGGTTTCAGTGCTGGCCGGGCATGGTGGGGGTACTGGGGCCAACACATCAGGCATTACCAGGGATTGAACTCGGGTTCTTGAACTTGCTAGAAAGTTGCTTAGATGGCTGAGCTGTTTCCCAGTCCCATAGTGATCTTAATTAAGGTCCTTAACAATATTTTTAATTGATTAGTGAGGGCAAGAGGCAGCTCTCTTAGCATTACAGTTTAGAGGGCAGACGGGAGCCAGTCTATAGGTATAAGCTTCTTACCAGGGCTCTGAAGCATTAAGGTACTTAATTTGTTTCCATATCTATAAGACAAATGATTATTTCACCTCACAGTGAGAGAATTAATTATAAATAATAGCCATGAGTATTACCATGAAAATGAAGACTGAGTACAAGTTAAGGAAATGATAATGTGAGATACGACAGATACTTTCAAGAATACGTTAATAAGTAGTTACCCAGTATCACTCTCACATACAAGTTAAAATGATAGCAAGTATACAGAGAGATAGAACAAACTGGACTAATGTAAAATGAATATGGGTCAATGACACTATGAAATACTATCTCCTGGGAGGTAAGCAGAGACACTGAACTAGAAGAATGAGGTCATGAAGGAATCTGAGATTTGCATCCCTCTTTTCTTCCTAGACTCAGTATACCAGAGACTTTAGGCTATTGCTTACAAAGAGAAGGTGAAGCACCAGTTCACAGCATGTGGGCTGCTGCGTGTGTTTCAGGGTGCTTCACACTCATGCTGGGCCTCATGGTGCGTTTCTCTTTTAGTGTGCTCAGGTCGTCAGTGATGGAAGGCTTTACACTAACGGATTTCTTTATTTTCCCATTTTATTTATAAAGTTCTTCAGGAAATAGTGTTAGCACTGAAGTTTAAGTTTTGATACATCTTTATGTCCTGAAAAAGGGCAAGATCAGTGGAAAGGAAGAAAAGTATAATAGAGCCTAACAATGTAAATGCTAATGAAACTGGAATCTGGATTCAGAGAAACCAGAGTGAACAGGGAAGCACATAGAGAATGAATGAGCTCATACACTGTCTCATCATCCCTAGAGGTTGTAGGGGCTGCAAAGGGACGCTGAAGATGTTTTTCAGTAGTTTTAGTTTTAGCATCTAACTTAGATTGTTACAGATAGAAATGAATTCTTCTCTTGAGTGCCACTCTTCATTTCATCATAAAATAAATTCACTTGTAAACTCCCACGGTCAGTAAAAGGGGAAAACAGAGATCTAAGTATTCATATAATGCTAGTGATGTTTGCACTCTATTTTTATGTTATATATAAAAAAGACCTCTAATAGAGTTATTGTAAAAGTACTATACTCATTTGAAAAGCCTATACAAAGTTCTGAATATAAGATGAAAATTAGAATATAGTGTTCTTAAGTGTATGAAATTTTGTTGCTTCTTTGGATAAAAAAGTATGTTGTTTTTCTTATAGTATATCTCATGAATGATCAAAATGACATTACGTTACTTCACAAAATGAAATTGAGAGTTAGGCTTGATGTAATACAGTGAGAAAATAAAATATTTATAACTTATTTAGTTATTCTCAAGTACTATTACTCTAGAACACTTTATAATAAAGCACTCAAGTTTGCATCAATTGGGGTGGGAGACAGCTCAGTAGAATAGTGCCTGCCTGGCAAGCACAAGGTCCTGAGTTCAATCCCTGGTACCACAAAAAAATTTAAAAACTTTGCATCAATTGAAATGTGAAATAATTTTGTTTTAAAACTCAGTTTGGGGCCAGCAAGATAGCTCAACAGTCGAAAGTGCCTTCTTAGGCCAACTTAGGCAGGTGCAGGGGACTGAAGTTTGATCCCGAACACCACAGGCCACGCCAGCACCACCCTCAGGGTAGGCTGAGCTGGCAAAAAAAAAAAAAAATCCAAAAAACAAAATAAACTCATTTTGTACAAGTTACACAAGAAAATTTAAAATTTAAAAGCAGGTATGAGTGGATATTCAAAAGGACTATTGTGTTTGATAAGTAACAAAGCAAAGCATTTGTGTATAATAAGAAAAAAGAAGAGTATAACCTTATGTTATCTTACAATAACTTCTAAGGAAAACAAGTAGTCAAGTAGGACAAAATGGACCATGGCAGGGTATGATATTCTTGCAGATGACTTGAACCTTATTTATACAAATGGTGACAAAATAACTTGACAATGTACAATGTGAAGGATATCAATTAACACAGAAAGTCTATTGTTTGTTTTGAAATCTCCCAATACATTGAGGTATATATGTAAACTCTAGTACTTAAAATAAAAAATCATGGGAGACCATATTACTTGATAAGTGATAAGGAATAGAGAATAACAGGAAAGAAAAATGTGAGATGAGACTATGACTATGGCATATGGACAGCTCTGGGACAGGAGCAGGGTAAGAACAACAGACGTTAATATCAAAATAAGTGAAGCTCTACACATAACTTTTCTAAGTAATATTTTTCATTTTGCTACATATATTTTACAAATACATATAAATAACTGAAAGAAAACTATTTGAATATTGTAATGCAGTGACATTTCTATGGCTTTGGAAACTTCATATTTCATTACAATACTGCATAAAAGAATCTCAAAAACTTAGTCTCAATCTGAATGTAAAACTTTTGACATAAGTGCTGGAGAGATGGCTCAGTAGAATAAGCCCTTCCCTGACAAGTGCCAGGGTCTGAGTTCAATCCTCAATTCTGCAAAAAAAAAAAAAAAAAAGAAAAAAAAAATTTTGACATTAAACTGATTAAATTTTGTTTTCACCTCAAAAGCATCTTTAAACTAATTTTATATGAGATTTATAAAGTATTCCACCTCACAATTTAATTTTATATTTTAAAGTTACAAGAAGCAAAATAAGAAAAACATAATTTTAAGACATATACATAAGAACAGAAATAAATATATTTTATACTAAACCAGATATGTAAGAATATTGCCGTTAACTGTGATAGAGCTACAAACAGGGAAATTCCTAAAAAAGTATGATTTCTATGTATGTACCTAAGCAAATCATGATAATCATATTTATTTTTTATAAATAACTCTTTCTTTCAGCCCAAGACAGACTGGATTAGTTTCTTTGCATGTTTAGAAAAGACGATACCTTCTACTTTAAATATGCCACCTCTTAAGATTTTTTTAATTGACCAAATACAATTGTCATAGTAACATTTCATACTAAAAATCTTATAAAACTTACTTGAGAAATTTTCTCTACATAAAAAACTCTGGAAAAAATATCTTTTGTTCTGTTTATGACAATACCAGTGGCTCAAAACATTGCTCTCACTGTTACAAAGAGTATGAATTTGTTGCTTGATTTGTGAAGTGTGATGCTTAGATTTGCTGTGACCAACTGTCATAAACAATACAATGAAATATTAACAGGCCTAATGCTAACTATCTTTATGTTGGCAGAAAGCCTTTTTACTAAATAACAGAAATGAATCTTCTACATAAAAGTTGATGTATCTAGAAAATAATTCCTAAATTTTTTCTAACATGCATTTTATTGTTGGAGATATTCAAAACCCACTTCCCCATAGATTTTTTTCCTTGCCCATGAGCAATATGAATTCTGGCAGAAAGCTTCATTTTTCAAGCTGAATGCTTTCATCAAGTGGTAATGAAAAGCTGCTTGACTGCGCCTTATTCTCCAGTTGGCATATTTGACACAGAGCTGACACAAGGTTGACACCATGTGGCACTCAACAGTGTCTTTCAATGATATATACATTTCACTAAAAAATTATCATAGCTAAGTGAGAAAAATTAAGCTTTCTCCCAATAACTGTAATAATTTTCCTTTGAAAGAGATCTTGGTATTTTGAGATAGTCCATTTCACTTTTCATAATTTTACTTTTCTGAATATACCTTCATCCTTCTAATCTCAAATTTATAGCTCTTCCAAGTTTTCGAACACTTTTTTATGAGAACATTAACGACTTTTCTCTTTCCTCCTAAATAGAACAGGGGGAAAGCCTGAAAAGTATGCGAGCATTGCTGTTCATCTGTTAGTAGAATCATAAAAACATTTAGAACCATGACATGGAATAAACTGTACATTCTCTTTCTCATTAACATTTTTAAGTGGAGATTAAATGGTTATTTCTCTATGTATCTACAATTAATTTGTACGATTTAAATCTCATCAATGTTGCAAATGCAGACTAGTAAGCAATTTTATTGCCAATGAAAGTATTGCATAAATATTTATCATGTTGGAGGATGAATTTTGGATAAATCTTGTCATGTAATCTAATTATCAATTGTCTTTTTTTGGTGAATTCTTGCAAAAAAATTCTTTCTAAAGATTCCATACAAAAATTATTCTAGCACATGCATACACACACACACACACACACACACACAAGACTTTGTTTCTAAGCATAGATTACTATAAGGGGATATATTCCTTATAATTTTGCTCAATGTGTGAAAATATCTGTAAGAAATTGTTCATGAAATAAAAAGAAATTCAAGAATATGTCAAGAATTTCAGATACTTGATTCTGTCATGATAGTGCTATAAGGACCAGACACAGCATTTTGAATAATAAGTAGTTTTCAGCATCTATTTTAAGCCCTTTGCACTGCATATGAATCAGCTCAGCACTGCAGTACTTCAGAAGCGGTTACACAGACAAATCCCCATAAACCACAATTTACTATTCAGAGACATTTTGAGGCTCGAACATGTTATAGAAACAAGGGGCCGGGAAGATGGCTGAGTAGAATAAGTGCTTCCTTGGAAAGCTCAAGGGTCTGAGTTCAATACCTTGCTCTCAAAAAAAAAAAGTCCTTGAGCTGAGAACATGATGCCGTGAGTTTGTGTTTTAACAGTTTTCAAAACAGAACAATATAGAAGCTAAAGGGAAAAGTGAGGAGCGAGATACAAAGACAGAGACAGAGACAGTGGAGGACTATTCTAACTTCAAGAAAAAAGTAGTATCATATTATGTCCTTAGTATAAGAAACTGAAAGAGTAAATAAGATCCAAAAGGTACAATAGATAGAGTGAAAGGAAAAGAAACTGCTGAACAAGAAAGAATAAGTGGAGGGGGAAAAAGAGAAAAGGATATAGAAGAAAAAAGGCTGGGTGTATCTACACAAGATAGCTAAGATACCTATACATTTCTGAGTACATTTCTATTTGTTCATTAAAAGCAACAGTTAATACTTTTGTTGTTTGATCAAATTTCCCTGCCTATATCTAATCTGGACTACTTTGAAAATAAGAATATGCAATCTACTAACCATTATAAATTTCCTATCATCTTTTTATTTTGAAGTTTTATGTCATGTTTATCTTTTGTCTCTTAGAAAGGCAGAGAGCAAATGAAAGAAAGAAAGAAAGAAAGAAAGAAAGAAAGAAAGAAAGAAAGAAAGAAAGAAAGAGAGAGAGAGAGAGAGAGAGAAGGAAGGAAGGAAGGAAGGAAGGAAGGAAGGAAGGAAGGAAGGAAGGAAGGAAGGAAGGAAGGAAGGAAGGAAGAAAGAAAGGGAAAGGAAGTTAGTTTCGGAGAACACAGGTAGGGCTGGTTAAATGGCTCAGTGGACTAAAGCACCTGCTCAGGCAGATGCAGGGACTGGGCCTTCTTACACCATGCTGGCCCCACCTCTGGGGAGGGCTTAGACTGTGACTGAGACTGGGTGTGGTGGTGCACACCTGTAATCCAGTGCTTGGGAGGTTGAAAACAGGAGAATCACTGTGAGTCTGATCTGTGTAGTAAAACCCTGTAGACCTTGTACTAAACACAGATAAATAAATGCATAAATAAATAAACAGTTAATACTTTCCAAAATAAAAGAGACAAAATTAGTGAGCTAAAAAATAAACAGCTTAGTGCTCAAGTAACCCAACAGCTATAACTACTCAGTTTCTTAAAGGGATATGGAGACAGGAAACCATTTAAATAATTTGAAAAAAAACAGAGACCAAATATTTCCTAAAATTGAAGGAAACCATAGATTCATAAAATCAAGATATTCAAGTTCAGATATTAGAAACTTAAAGAAAAAATCACATGAAATATATTAATCAGATATTAAAATTGTTTAGAAATTATAAAAATTTTTACATTGTTTAGAATGTAAAAATTAGGCATAGTGAAAATAAAGAAAGAAGAGAATTTACCTCTTGTTAGAAATTTAGAAAGCTTGAGTAGAATAGAGGACCATTTTCAAATTACTTTAATTAAAAATATTAAAAATGTGGAAAAGCAGCCTCCGTGAGACAGAAGATGGGTCTCCAGGTGAAGAGGACCTGAACTGTAGCAGGAGAAAAGCAGTTGCCCAGAAGCAGGGCCAAAGGGTGGAAGCTAATAAGGGCGAATGAGTGACACAGAAGTCTAGCTGGACTAACACAAGGTATTTAAGGGGTGTGTCAGAGGAACCTCAGACCACTCTTAAGTCACAGTAAACCCCAGATTGAGAAGACGGGCCACCTCGGGGATGGGTCAGGATAAGGGAGGGTCCTTCCCCATCACTGATGTCCCAAGTCATTGAAGGGCCTGACACATTCCACCTTCATACCAAGCACAGAGAGCAAGGCACAAACAGCTAGGAGTGCAGAGAAGCAAATGCACAGTGGCAGAGTGGGGTCTGGGTGGAGCAAATCTACAGGCCCTGGGATTTGCAGTCAATAGCACTCCAGCATGTGGTATGACAGTCCTTTGGCTCACCAAGAATAGTGCTCCAGGGCCCAGAAGTGCTGGGATGGTGAGGAAAGAGAAGGATTCAATCTCTCTCTCTCTGTCTCTCTGTCTCTCTCTCTCTCTCTCTCTCTCTCTCTCTCTCTCTCTCACACACACACACACACACACACACAAACACTGAGAGAGCTGTTCTTGGAACATTCACTATGCATCCCCTTAATTCCAGGAGGCTCAGATTGGGCAACACAGTGCCTCCTATCTAGGGACAACAGAGGACAAAGACAAATCTTCCTAACAAATGTATGTCTAGTGGGGGAAGATCTGTGAGAAGGGATATGTTCAAGTCATGGTAGACCAAGGAAAAACCAAGCATTCTCTACTGTTTCTCCTTAACTGGAAAGGCCAGAGATGGCTCAAGTACCTGCTCAGTGCACTGACCTAGAAAGGACAGGTCCCAGCTAACTCTGGGGTGACATTGTTGTAGGTAGCTGAGTTAGACAGAAATATTCTAGGCAGTCAGACAGGTCCAGGCCCTCAAGGAGACAAGATGGCAGACAAGGTGACTTTGCAACTTAGAAGAGACAGACACTCCCTATGGGCCACACCTCAAGACCAAGATAAAAGAGGAAACATAGCTACATTCTTCCCTAGGGATGGGCATCAAGGATTGATATTCTAGATAGGTATCAATCACCTTGAAAGAGCCCTGTTGAATCACTAGTCCAACCCCCAACAGGAAGAGACCTCGCCCCATATTCATGCCCACTTGCTATGTGACTTGCTTCCCCATTTGGTACTGGATTTAATCAACTTTACCTGAGCAATGGTGCTTGTAATCCCATTGGTTGAACATAGTTTTGTCCCACCTCTTGTCCACCTAAGCGAGTTCCCATGTCTTCCCCATCTTAGACCTGCCTCACCACATGGTTTTCCTCTATAAAAGTCCCTGGAAGAGACAACTTCCTGGGGAATTACCCTCTGGGGCCCCGTCCTGTCCCTCTCTAGGACAGGAGCTTTCTTTCTCTCAATAAATCTATTCTGTTCATAACCTCTGTTTGTTCCTAAAATTCATTCTTCAGTTTCAGAGAACACGAACTCATACAGGTCAGGTCCAGAGATCATTTTTATCATTTGGAGGTCACCCACCCAAGATCAGTTTTTCTCCCTTTATCAGCATGAGGTGCTGTCACATGGCTGGTACTGATAAATCTCTGTAAGCAGAACTGTTAGTGCACCTTTTAGCAAAGAAAGCCTGGGAAGAAGACACAGAAATGTCCATGGTATTTTCCCTACTTTGCTTGCAATTTGGAGTATGAATCAGTTCTATGAAGGCCTGCAGTGAGTTCACCTGGATCACAAGTTTTAACCAGAACCTGGTTTTGGTGGAAGCAGCAGACCTCAGGGCTTTGCACAGGTAGCTGTCTGACCCTTTGGAAGAATCCCTCTGCTTGTAGCTCAAGTAGACAGGGAGCCCTGTGGATACTGCCAGGCTTGCAGCTGTAACCACTCTGTGAAGGGTTTTTTCTATTCATGTTTTTAATTTTATCTTTTGTAATCATCGAAGGGCTGGCGAGAGAGCTCAGCAGCATAAGGGCCTGCCTGGCAAGTTCAAGGTCATGACTTCAATTCCTGATAACAACAACAACAAAGACCAAAAACAAATGAACCCTGTAGCCACTGCTTTT
Source organism: Ctenomys sociabilis (assembly GCA_004027165.1). Taxonomy (NCBI): domain Eukaryota; kingdom Metazoa; phylum Chordata; class Mammalia; order Rodentia; family Ctenomyidae; genus Ctenomys; species Ctenomys sociabilis. Next base: position 148,008 of record PVKA01000707.1, read on the forward strand.
TTCCCTATGATTACTTCTTTGAGTCATATTGGTAGTTTTGTCCTTTCTTCCTTCTTCTCTCCCTATTTTTCATTTTGGTTTTTTTCTTCTATATTTGTATTTTTTAAATTATTACACTGTATTTTTCAAGGATTCCATCATTGTCATCTGCTACCATGTTTAGTGATCTTGATTTACTTTTGTACTCTTTCCTGTGCCTGTCGTTTTTCCCTCTCCCTCATCATCTGTTTTCTCCTCCTCTGCTCCAGTTAACAGCATAAATATTAAAGCAACCTGTATAAGTCCATTAGAACATAGGAAGTACCCAGTACTATTTATTAAATTACACCACTCCAAGGCATGTCAGAGTAATCCTTAACAAATGTCAGGCTACAGGATGAAAACAAATCTTCTTACAAATATATTAACAAGCTCCAACAGTCTCACTCCTTGCCTAAATCTCCAAATCCACTTCCATGCACTTCCATGCCTCCCCTTGCCTACGCAAGTACTCTCAGAAACCACCTGAATATTAGGACATTATGCCAGCTATAAAGATGATTCAAAATAAAGTCCAAATGCCTGATTATTTTGTACTTATTTATGCTTTTCTTATCTTCATCCATTCCCATTTACTACTGATTTCTCTTCCCCAACCCAGCCTAGTGCATCCTAGAAAAAACCACATAAATACCAGTGTAATATAATTTCTAAAGGTACTTACAAAAGAATAAAATTATCCAATCAAGTTTTAATCTTGGTAAGGTAGGGCAGATCGTTCAGTAGGCTAAAGCGTCTGCTTGGGCCACTGCAGGGAGCAGTTGTTGGATCCCCAGCTTTCCCTGCTCACTCCGAGCCCTACCCCTGTGATTCAGGCTGGGTGTGGTAGCTTGCGCCTGTAATCCCAGGGCTTGGAAGGCTGCAAGCAAGAGGATCATTATGGGTCCAATCTACATAGTGAGACCTTGTACACCCCATATGACACAAAATAATATAATTATAATAATAATAATTTTTTAAAAAGGTTTAATGTTGGTGATGGATTCACTCTTGGATCTCTTGACAGTTATAACAAGCAGAAATTCTCTCCTTCCAACACAATTACAGGATCCTCTCATTTAACTTGAATAGATTGACTTACAAAAAAAAAAAAAAAAAAAAAAAAAAAAAAAAAGACCTCATAAAAACACCAAGCCAGAAGGCTGGCTAAATAGCTCAGCGGACTAAAACACTTGAAGCAGGTGCAGGCCAGGGGTTTGATCCCTGAGCCAGCCAGGCCGGCCCCATCCCCAGGACACCCTGGGACTGCAGTTGAGATTGGGCGTGGCAGCACAGCCCCGTAATCCCAGCTCTTGGGAGACTGTAATCAGGAGATTCACTACAGTCCAAAGTAATGAGACCTTGAGCCTTTTGTAGGCTCTTCCCTAAAATACAGCAGGAAAAAAAAATAAAAAAAGCCAACAAAGCTCTACAGAAAATCAGAACAGGTGGTTTTTAACTCAATCAAGTAAAAGTCATCTATGACAAATAGGCAGCCAACATTATAGTAAGTGAAAAAGAAAACTGAAGGCTTTTCTTCTAAAATCAGGAACATGATACGGGTATTCATTATCACCACTCCTATTCAATATACTTCTGGAAAATGAATTTTTTTTTAAATTTCACATTGATATTCCTACTTATCCTAGAGAGCTTAACTTATATGTCACAAAATACAAAGAAATTAGATAGAAAACTTCATAAAAAATAAAAAGTGAAAATAGTTTATAACAACTTTTATTACCACATGTAAATAATTTTACATTTTATTTTTAGTTTTCTATGAGAAGTAGAATACAGACTTGTTTCCCATTTTTGAGGCTTAGGAAAAGAGACACCCCAGAAAATGTTTCTCAGTCTGTCCCTTCCAATGCAGGCTGCATTTCATACACAGACTTTGTTCACATTTGTGTAGACACACAGATCCAAGGTTTGTCTCAAATCACAGGAACAGTTTCTTTGTGAAGCCTAACTGCTGAACAGGCAGGCCTATGGTTGGCCTCCCTGCTGCAAGGACAACCCCACGCTGTCTCCCCAGCTTCTTCCTCATTTTTAAATATTCCTGATGATGCTGTATAAAATAGTGAATATGCTACACTCTGTAGAAAACATGTGTATGTTTGTGTACGCATTATGGGTGGAATTATGACTCCCTCCCTATTCTTATGTTGGAATCCTATTTCCCATGCATCAGAATGTGATCTTTGTGGGTCAGATATCTGCAGATTTAATGAAAATGAGTTCACTAAGGAAGGGCTGAATCTGCAATGGCACAGGTTTTTTGAAGCAAAGGAATTGGAAACAGAGCACACGTGTAGCTATAATTCCGAGTGGACTCAAAGGCATCCACCTACAAGTTAGGAGGTAAGGCCTGAATAGCTGTTTGCTTCACTTACTTTAGGACTCTGCCTCCACACTGACCTCATGAAGCAGCTCATTACAATCCTGGAGCTCATCTAAGTATTTATTTATTTATTTAATATATATTTATTGTGAAACATTCATACCAAATAAATAAAACATTAAACAGTAAATTCCTATCTTCCCCTATTCAGTCTTTGTTTAAGTCACTCACGCTTTGATGTTTTATTTCCTATCTTAAGTTGTTATCCAATGACTCACACAGCCAGTGAGGTCCTGAGAAGTGGCATCATGGGATAAAGGAAAAGGATCAGACCGGCCATAAAGCTCAGGGAACGCGTTCTATCCAGCACTTGCTGTGCCGGCCCTGCCCGTGGGGCGCTCTGAGACTGAGATAGAGACTGGGTGCCGTGGTGCGTGCCTATAATCCTAGCACTTGGGGGGCTGAAAACAGGAGAATCATTATGAGTCCGCTCTGTGTAGTAAGACCCTATAGATCTTGTACTAAATACCTAAATAATTGAAAAAAGGAAGACATGTGCAAAAAGGCTGTGACCTGACCTCCCTGTTGGAAATGGAGGCAGTGACAGCACAGCATGGTCTGTGTGCTTATTTATGCATAGAAAAAAGAGGAAGTGCATGACAGAGCCAAATGTACAAGGTCTCAGTGTTTTCCTGAGAACACTGAAGGCAAAACATCCTCAGAGCTCCCTTGCTGTAGCTAACAGGGAGGGACACCAGCGCTGGACACCTGCTGGACTGGCCTTGCTCTAGTCCCAACAACTTGTTCACATGACTCGGCTCTGGTGCTCTGTGTTCTGAGGGCTGGCCTTGTTGTAGTCCTCAATGTGTGGTTAATTTCTAGCTCAGCTACTCCCCACATAGCTTATGTAACTGGAAATGAGTTTTGAATTAATAAAAAAATATTCAAGTGCTGACCAAAGAGCTCCTTGGATTAAAGCACCTTCCAGCAGCCTCAGGGGTCTGATCCCCGGCCCTGCCATGCAGCTACACATGTTTGGGGCACTGAGATGGCAACTGAGACTGGGCCTGGTGGTGCCCACATGTAATCCCAGCTCGTGGGAGGCTATAAACAGGTGGATCACTATGAATCAGATCTATTAGTGAGACCCTGAACATCCTATAGACCCTTCCTTAAAAATACAAAAAAGTAAAATAAAATTAAATGAAAACTTAAAAATATTCACTTATAATTAAGATCATGCAATCTTATTTGTTTCTGAAAAATATTTGTAAATGAGAAAAATCAAATAATACTTGAAATTTAAAGTGCTGTATCTTGACTACTATGAGATATAAGCTTAGACAATTCTTTTCTCTCTTAAGTATAGAAATTTAGGTAGCAAAAGATAGTAACAGCATCGTACAGGCAGTAACTTTAGTGGGCATCATCTCAGTTATTCCAAGGACCAACTTTGATATTTGAGACTGAAGTCAGCCATGCCATGAATGGCTGTATTCAGATGTTCACCACTTGTCTCTCACAAAACTCCTTAGCTGAGGACTTTCCTTAACATATTCTACAATATTTTAAAATATGATTTCATAAGAAAGTATTATGGGTAACAAGCTACTCAATATTATTTTAGCTACTTTTTATTTTTTCTATTTTCAATTATTATTATTAATTATTATTATTATTATTATTATTTGTATTTGAGTGCAGGGTCTACAGGGTCTCACTGCATAAATTGGACTCATAGTGATCTACCTGTGTTCAATCTCCCAAGAGCTGGGATTACAAGGGCATACCACCAAGCCCAGTACTAATTGCAGGCTCAGCATGCCCGGGGGGCAGGGCTCCCACAGCATGCAGGGGATTAATCCACAGTGCAGTCATTCACCTAAGCATGAGCTTTAATCCACTGAGTTATTTGGCTGGCCCTTACCTATTTTATAGAATTACCTATGCACCTATTTTATACATTGTATTCTTTTATAATCATATAATTAATGACATTTGATATACATTTAGTTCAAATAGAATTACAGATGTTTTCTAGGAGAATAGATAGAAATAGATTTGACAGATTAAATTTTCCACTCACAGAGAGATGTCAAGCCTTGATATCTGCACTATAATATCTTGATGGTATCAGTTTAGTCCCTGTGTGTCTTGCCATACCAATTGATTTGCTGAATTTTCTCAAAGCCTAGCCTTCCCTAAGATTTATCCTTGCTGGACAAATTAAAACAGTGCATCAGGTAAAGAAAAATGTCCATCGGACAAAAGAAAGACACAGAAGATAAGAAAACCTAGATTATAAGTTTTCATTATTGCATTTTTGTTCTGGGTTTAAATATTCAATTACAGCTTGTCCTTGTATTTTCATTAAAATATACTAAATATGCAGTAAAGAACAATTATTTTAAAGCCTTAGTCATCTTTCTAATGCTCTGAAAGTGTACAAGCACTTTTTGATATAAACAATGTGCAGTCAGCTATCCTACAAGGGTGATAATCTTTGAATCTTTTTATGTTGAATCTTATTCACGCACTAAAGGTTATGGCCTATTGTACCAAATTTACACAAAAAATACTAATAGGTATAGAGCAGTTTGATTTGGTATGCTACATAATGCTGCTGAAAGCTGTTTTGCGAAGTTCTTTAGTTAATTATGTGGCTATGTTTGAGTTGTGTCTATTGAAGTTGTCAGTTTAGTTTCTTAAATCTTTTGGTCTTATGAAAGACAAAACTATAAACATGGTGGAACACAGTATTTACCTACACAGTTTTCTAATACTGGTGCAATTTCTTTGAACATGGAAAATTTTAGGTTAACATTATTGCATTATTTTATTTAGGAAATTTCTAACATTGGATTTTCTATTTTGGGGGACGTCTTTAACCATATTAATCATCATTTTTACGACTTTTCCATGAAAATAATTTGTCCTTGAGATGAGTATACACTTTGTTGCAAATGTAAAGATTCTAATTCTATCTCTCCAATATGAACTCAATTTGAGAAAACTCAGAATTTATCTCAGTGTTTTTCTAAATAAACATGTATCCAGTCAAAGATGGATATTTATTGTCATTCAATTATAGGTGCTTGAATTCAGTGAAACAATCCAACACAGTCCAGCAGTCCACAATACTAGTGGGTTATCTGAAGAAGTTGTTAACTAGAGCCATGTATAGCTCAGCTTATTATCATGGCCTTATTCTATATACCTCATTTTTATACTTTTCTGCTGGATGGTTAAGACTGAGATAAAGCAAGGCCTATATAACAAAAAATGTAACTTTTGTATCTGATGAGGTCAGTCAAGTCCCCTCAGGGTTCATCCTATAACCCTGCACCTCACTTTGTAGATCCTTTGTCAGCGTCAGCCATGTGGATGAGTCACAGCCATTCCTTGACCAGTTTATTCTCTGTGGAAGCCTGAGAGAAAGTTTTCACTTCATGTGACTCTCTGTAGGCAAACTATACATCATTGATCACATTCCTTTGACAGGACTAACAGAAAAGGGGGATACACAGGAAGAACCATTCTGTGTTTGTATAACAAGTACAGTTAGGGTAAATATGGAGTACTTTTGCATAATTCTATGAGAAGAAAGACTTGCACTAATAGTGTTTGAACAGGATGTCCTGTCTGCTTGTACTGTGGATAACCACTAGGAAAATAACAATGCAAAAAGTATTAATTATTGAAACTGCACTATAATTCAGCTTTAAAAAAAGACAAGTATACAGCTACATTCTCTTAATTCATTGATGAGAGGCATATGCTCTAATAGTGTTTGTAAATAGAATATCATGTATGCACCTTGTACGACAAAAAACCACTACGAAAACAATATGCAATGTATTAATTATTGAATCTGTCCTATTAATTTGATTTGAAACTGTCTCATTGCTATTTGTTCTTCAATAAAATAAAAAAAAGGAAAATGGAAAAACTAAATAAATATGTATCCAATTCTTTCTATGTTTCTATGATATGTCTTGGATTACATAAAATAATTTAGAACAATTTTCTTAATAACATATAAATGAGGAAGTTTTGTCTCAGTGACTTTTGTTCTGCAAAATCATTCTATTGTTCCCTTAGTTAAAAAGAAGCAAGAAGAATGTTATATTAGATACAATGAAGGTGAAAAAAATGAGAGCGGCTGGGAAATTAAAGAGTTTTTGGGTCCATAAAAGCACATAGAAACCAGTTTTTCTTGCTATGGAAGTTTTCCATGTCGTATAGAATTATTTGTTACATATATGAGAGCCTGGATGGATTTTTCATTTTCTTTCCAAAGGTCTTTTTGGTCAGTAAAATTTATACTTTCTTAAGGGAAATTCTTAGTTTATCTTTCATTATAGTTAATGCTTTTTAATACATCATATAAAAATTCTTTAATTCCTCTATTCTATTTTTTGTTGGAAGACTGCAAACTCTTAGTTTTCTGTTTAAACTTGTGTTTAAAGTTTAAAAAAAAAAACAAAACTAAGATAAAGGTAATTCCAAAGATAATGTTGGCACATATTTGTGATATACAGTAGCTAGGCCATGGTTTCCATTTATGATTAAAATCCATTTGCTCTAATAAACAACTTTTATTAGATCCACTTTGACTCGCAGTTGTGGAGAAGCCAGTCCACTGTTTGTGAGGAGACAGGGACTGAGTGGTGGCCCACTGGGCTGAACTCCTCCTGTGAGGAGGCCCTACTCAGTGCTGTAACATTCAATGAATTCTAACCATTTGAAATAAAAAATTTACTGTCTGTTAGCAATATCTCGGATTGCATGAATTTGGAGATATTTTAGAATCAACCAGAGCAGTCATTTTTATGTGGCCCTATTTCTGGATTCTACATTCCATTAAACAAAAAGTATGTGCATAATATTTTATTCATACTGTTTAGCAAAACTTCTTAAATGGTTTAAAATTAAAAAAAAAACACACAGCAAATATGTACCAGATCTGTGCAGTGGATCACCTTGCCAAAAAAAATCAAGTAAATAATAACAGAAGTCTCCCATCCCACCCAAAATCTATTGGCACATGGATACATCTCTGAAACATAACGTGGTAAAAGTTACTGTGACAGCAAAAAGTGTTTAAGGGATAATATAATTTATAAAAAATTAAGAAGAGATAAAATTAATCTGCTCTATATAATGAAATAATGGTTGCTTATGAAGTTTGACTATTGATTTTACATTACCAAATATAGTGTTTAATTATGATAGGAAATCGATCTGTTTACTGTGTTAATACTTCACATATTTAAACTGTATTGAAAATAATGCTTCTGATGTGTATTTCAAAACAAATATTTTGTTCTATATGTATTTATACATATATAATGTTATAAGTATACTTATCAGTGAAAATGATATACATTTTTACAATCTCTAGATGGAGAACTACATTAACAGACCCTGTACCTAGCCATTCTTATTTTACATCTCATGAAGCTTCATTTATCTTAATAAGATTGACGGAGAAACCCCGCATCTTTACAAATTCATCTACTTAGATGCTGATTGAGTTGTACTTTGGTAGATCTAAAAGCTTTCCTTAAAATACATTAATAATAATGAAGATGTGTTTCAAAAGTATATTTTATTGTCTGTTCGGTGTAGGGTCTTGCTCTGCAGCTGGGACTCACAGTGGTCTTCCTATTTTCTGCTTCCCCAACACTGGAGTTACAGGCATGCCCAAGTCCCAGTCTCTGTGGCCTGACCTGAATGCCCAGAGGTGGGCCCCACACAACATTTGGCTTGGGGAGGCATTGAACCCCATCCTTGTGCTTGCCTGAGCAGGCACTTACCGGCCCAAAAGTACATTGAATTTCTAGTGCTGACCTTTCAAATGAAAACAAAATCTAATTAAATAAATAAATAATGACATAGATAAATCTTGGAAACAACTGAAATGCTCATCAGCTGAGCAACAAATAAAAAAAGTGCTATTTTTACACAATGGAATATTACTAAAACATAAAAAGTATAAACTCAAGGATTTTATAGGTAAGTGCAACTAGAGACCATACTCATAAGTGAAATAAATCACACCCACATGTGCACGCATACTGTTGTCTCACTAGTGTAACAACCTCAAAGAGTACATACGCTCTGAAATATACCATAGATCCTGTGAAACGGAAAGCATCTGTTCAAAACGGAGGCAAACCTGGAAAGAGGAAAAGGACAAGAGAAAGGAGGTAAAAGGATGTATCATGTGTAGATACAGGACAGTGTGGATAACTGTACTGCTGATGGTAGCTGATTTATCCAAACACGCAGTAAATGTTCAATTTTTTCTTTGTTTTTATTTCTTTTAACATTTTTTATCTATTTAATGCTTATACTAGGCAAACTACACAACTAATCTGAAAAAACACTATACCATATAGCAACCATTGTTGAATTCTTATTTTTTTACTGAAATTTTGTATTATTTCTAATTTTTAAAGTATTTTTTACTCTCTATAAAGTATAAAGTTAATAATATATGAATACAGACAGAAAATCTCATATATTGATCCTTACGTATAAGGAAAACATTGAATAAATATGTAAAAATGTCTATATCCCACATCCAATTATTCCTATTTTCTTAGTGAACTATTACAAATAATTAAATAATTACTTAATTTTTTTTTTGCGGAACCAGGGATTGAACTCAGACGCCTGTGCTTGCCAGGGAAGTGCTTGTTCCACTGAGCCATCTCCCTGGCCCTGCTACTTAAATTATAATAGTAAATGATGAAAATGATATAATTTGACATATAACATGTACCAAAGTGTATTTCATAAAAGTACATATACATTGAATATTTTATTAAGTGTATTATATTAGAGATTGTTAGTACAAGGAAAAATAGGAAACCAAAGTTTATAATATTACAGAAAGTTAATAGCATAAATTATATATATATATATATATATATATATATATATATATATATATATATATATATATATTAATGGTTTTGGTTGCTACAGAGTTTCACTACACAGCTTGGACATATAATGGCCCTCTTGCTTTCAGCCTCCCCAGATTAGGATTAGAGGTGTGCATCACTACACCCAGACTCTGGCCAGCTCAGCCCACCCTGGGGGCATGGCTGGTGGGGCACATCGTGCTGGATTCAAACCAAGGCCACTGATCTTGCTTAAGCTTGCCTAACCAGGTGCTTTAGTTTGCTGAGCTATCTTACCAGCCCCTAAACAGAATAACTTAAAAGTAATTCATGGATTATGATAAATTTATCTCTTAATGTCCTTCTTGTTCTTATAAAAATAGAATCACTTATGCAATCCAAAGCAGAAAAACAATATAATCTTAAAATTAAGAAAATCATATTTTCCAGTTTCAATAAAAAGTTTTAAATTGTTCAATATATCTTAAAAAGAGACATTAGTTCATAAAAGGGACAATATCTTAAATGTCATAATTAAAATATGTAAATTCTTATGGGTCTGTCTATTTCTTTTCTTTTTTTTAATTTTTTACCAATTGAATTTGCATAATACCAACATGGATTACTGGCATACTTTGAAGGAACAAAATAATGTCTTGTCAGATTTCTAGTTCTACATAATAATGGTTGGTATTTAATGGAATAAGTGATTGCTATATTTAAAATAACATATGACTTTCCTAAAATACAGTAAAAAATGGATGAATTGAGATAAGCTTTGCCTTTTCTGTTTACACTCAGAACCCATTTTATTTTACATCATTAAGTCCTTCAATAAGGAGCCATGATGATGTGAGCAGAATACAGTGCACCTCCTTTGTGAAAGGGAATCTGTATTCACACTTGCCCCTCGTCAGTCTTTATTGTAGCGAGATCATGAGCTTGCATTTTGCTTGCAGGTGTATTGCTTTTGGCATTCACTGATCAGAACACCCATCAACTATTTTCTTAGAGACAAAGTAGCTCCAAGTTGACTCATACACAAATTGAAGGATATCATAGCAGATACTGTATTTTCTCTTATGTTACTATCTTAAATAAGTGTACTGACAAGCTACAAGGAGGCACTTTCCTTGCTGCAGTACATTAAATTGTGAAATTTATCTACTATTTCTTCTGTAAACTGTGTTTTATAATTTTACAAACTCCACAAAGTGAAACATATACATTAAAATAGATTTTTACTAAATCATAGCTCCTTTTTAAAATTTGTAAACAAATTTCTTTATTGATAGAATACCTGAAATAACATGTACATGGTATAATATCTACCATTTTATTAATTTAAAAAATATGTGAATAAATTCAATATATGCAACAAGAACACACTGAAATGTCCAAGTGTATATCAGGCAGAGTTCCAATTTCCTCTCCAAATGTCAAGTACTAACTGTACATTTTACATGTAACAAACACTGAAGGGGGCTTGCTAATATACTTGTGAAGTGACATTTTCTTTGCATGACCTTTCTTTCTAACAATAACTTACATTTTAATTAAATCAGACCATTTCATTACATGCTGAATATCTCTGTGCCATATATTATCATCCTCCTTTGTCAGGACTGATAGGTAAAGGTCATGGGCTTAAATAATTATTGAGATTAACGGAATTGGTAATTTATGAGAAAATGGCACATACATGGTAATTTACCTTTCAGCAAGTCAAACTTGCTAATGTTTGAATAGATTTGAACCAAACAATATAAGAAAATCATGATTCAGCAGCCATAAAATAGCTAAAAATAATTTTTTGAGTTTATATTACCTTTTCAGTAGTCAGAGATCAGTTTAGCAAACGATTCCAGTAAACATAAGAAGAACTGAGTCAAGTTCAAAAGAATCTTATTTCAATAAGAACTATGGTGCTTTTAAGTGCAGTATGCACCACTACGTCCAGTCTGGGGGCTGGCACAGAGCACCCAGGGTTCCAGATCAGCATGGCACGTGGTACCAGACATAGAACCTGGGTCTTTCACTTGCCAGGATAGTAATTAGACTGTACAGTTATCTCACCAGCCTTATGACCGGATTATTTTATTCACCATAATTACCCTCAGTTTCATTTGTGTTGAAACAAATGACAAGTTTTACCCTTTAGTCCAAAGTAGCTACTAGGTAAAATTTTGAATGCGCTTATCACAAATAACTGTGAAATAGTTTTCAGTGGTGAGTATACTGATTATTTTGTCCCAAGCATTGTATAATGATTGCATGGATTCAAATAGCTGTTCTTTTAAGATCACGACTCATAGTATGTTAATCATTATTATTTAATTATTTCATAACAAGCATATTGCTATGAAATTTTGAGTTACTTTTTCAAAAGAATGTTTTCATATTTTCTTTATTAATATAGATTTACATTGCATTAAATTCTAAAATATTTTAAAAAGCAAAATAACCCTTATATACCACAAATATAGAAAGAATTTTTTGTTTAAGAAGTAAAGCTCTAAGTAATGATGGAGTGATTAAACTTAGAGGTTGGCATTTACATAAATGTAAATCATTAGTCAAGAACAAAGTGTATATGAAATATCAAAAATAATTAATGGAAAATACACATCCATTTCCTAGTCCAACATGATGGGCATTTGTGTAGTTTCTAAGATTGAGCTATGAGAAATTGTGCTGCTAAAAATATGAACAAAAGGGATGAGGGACAGCTCAGTGATCTAAGCTCCAGCCTAGCGAGCTCAAGGACCTGAGTTCAATCCCTAGTGCCTCATACGATGCCATCCAGAGCTCAGGCAGCCATCAAAATCAGGCCTAAAGTGTCAATGAGATAACAGCAGACTAAGAACCTGCCTATGTAAGCACAGAGACAGGGCCTTGATTCCTAGTCCAACATAATGGGTTGGCCCCACCCTAGGACACTCTAGGTAACATGATCAGGTGTGGTGGTGCACTCCTGTCCCAGCACTGGAGAGGCTCAAACAGGAGCATCACTATGAGTGCAAACTGTGGAGTGAGACCCTGTAACAAATTCATTAAATAAAAAATAAAAAAAAAAATAAACAAGCCTGTTGGTACATGCCTGTAATCCCAGCAGGGGTGAGGCTGAGAAAGGAGGATCACTCGGAGTCTGAGCTGTGCAGTGAGACCCTGTACCAAATAAATAAATAAATAAGCAAGTAAGTGTAGCCCTTTCACTGGAAAGATGGCAGAAGAGGAGCAAAGATAAAAGATCCCCTTAGTTCCAGAAAATCTCCTGAAAAAGAGGAAGGCTTATTAAGCCCTCAAAGCCACTCAGGCAAATCAGGCACTTTTGGCAAAGAAAGAGAGGAAGGTAAAAGAGTTCCGATTTAAGGGATTGGAATCATTCCTTCCCTTTAAAAAGCAAAATAACCCTTATATACCACAAATATTCCCCGGACTGGAATGATTCCTGGTGACAGCGACATGACGGGGTGCATGTGAAATGACCACAAGTCAAATCTCGTGCTTTGAAAGCACCTGAGAAACATTCCTTGGCCTTTGTTGTCTACCTCCAAAGTATTAACAGCGTGAGTTCACTAGAACAGAAGACCATTGCAAGACTGCACCTGAAGAAGTTCTACACTGATGTCTCTGTTAAACGCACAGCCTAAACTCTCGAAATGTGGCAGATAGTGGAACCTTATCTGCCACATACCTGGGCATTTCCAAATCTGAAGTCTGTCCAGGAACTCATTTTGAAACATAGACAGAGCAAGGTCATGAATAAGACCTTCCTGCTGATGGACAACACTGTGAAGGAGGAACACCTGGGCAAGTCTCATGTAATTTGCCTGGAAGACCTCATTCACGAAATGGCCTTTCCAGGGGCACATATACAGGAGATTGCCTGCTTCTTGAGCCCTTTCCACCTGTCCATGAGCTAGCATGCTACCAAGAACAGGGTGGGATTGCTCAGGGAGATGGGCTCACATGGATATCGTGGCCAGTGCATCAACCAGCTCATCTGCCAGTTGAACTAGTTCCAGATACTGGAAGGAAGTGTAAGGGAGTCAGTATGGCAGGCACCTCTCAGCACTGCCCAGTTTCAAGAAAGAGTTCAACCCTTGCTGTGGAGGAAGAAGTTCGCTTTTGTTGCACCTTCTGGAGCTCACTGTTGGTGAATGGGTTACCTAGGGAGGTTATGAGGCTCCCTATCCCTATGCCTTGGAGCAGTGGACCCATCCCAGAGGCAGACTGAGTCTGGAGCCCCAGGACATTCATTTGAAAATACTGAAATATAGTTACCACTGTTGGAAGTTCAACTATCTCTGTCAGGAGTCCAGGTTCCAGTCTCAGAGTTGCCTAGCTCAGGTGATTTTTGTACCTTGGCTTGAAACTGACTCATCATCTCTTCTCTGTCAGAGTTTGGGGAGAGAGCCAGGCATAGTGGTGCAGGAATGTAATCTGGATACTGGCAAATCTGCAGCAGGAGAATTACTTGAGTTTGAGGTCAGCCTGGACTACAAAGTGATTTCAAGGTCTGCCTGGGCTGCATAGTGAAACTCACTTTCAAAAAGACATGAATAAAATAAGAATTTGGGAAAGGAAAAGAAAATAAATATGATTTTTTTAAATGATTTTTTTCAAGTTTTGACCATCTTGTATTTAAATAATTGGACTGGTAAGTGGTTAAAACTTTTATAAAATGTAATTTGCTTTTTTATTTTGTAATGCTTTTATTGAGAAACAAATAGTAATGAGAGCATCAAAGCCAACTGGTAGAACAGTTTCAATAATAAATACATTGTATATTGTTGTCTTTGCAGTGATTATGCATAGTCCAAGATGCAGACTTGATATCCTGACTGCAAACATTATTAGAACAAGTCTTTCTATTCATTGAATTTGAGAAAATAGCTGTATATCTATCCTAACTACTTTGACTATAAAGATAAAAAAAAAAATGGTCCTTCATTTGTATCCCCATATTTGTTTGGTTTTGTCAGAGATAGATATTCTATTGCCATTTAAATATTGTAGATGCATAAATTCAGCAAAATAATCCAATATATTCCATTAGTCCATAAAGTAGTGGGTTATCCATAGGACTGGCAGCGTCAGAAGTTGTTGACTTCAGCCTTTTACAGCTCAGCAAATTAATATGGCTTTAGTTTTTATACCCCATTTTTATACTTTTCTGTTTAATGGTTAAGACCAAGATAAAGCAAGACCTATATAGCAAGAAGTGTAACTTGTGTATTTGACAAGGTCAGTCAAATCCCCTCAGGATTCACCCTGAAACCGTGTACCACAGTGTGTAGATCCTTTGTCAGTTTCAGCCATGTGGGTGAGTCACGGCCATTGCTTAACCGATTTGCTCTCTGTGAAAACCTGAGAGAATGATTTCTTTCCATGTGACTCTCCTTAGGCACACTCTACATCATTGATAGCTTTGCTCTGTGGCGCCATAATCTCCTTGATCAGAAAACTTGGGACACAACTGAGGTACTGGATGTTACAGGTTCTCCCATGTCCTGAGTCCTCACTGACATTGAAAGGCTTGGGTCAAAATGTTGGCTGTCCTTGCAGCCATTGTAGTTCTCTAATTTTTGCTCTGCAAACTTAAGTTGTTAACTCTCCAGAAGAGAACCTTATATATTACCCTACAACATAGGCAGTTGAGCTTAACCTCACTATCTGAATATCAAACAGCTTAGACATAACATGGAACAGTTATTTTCTTTCCATCAAGTACTAATATGTTAAACTTTAAGTCCCTAAAGAATATGAAGAGAAAAATTAAAAAAAATAAAATAATATTTTTTTTAAAAAGGAATAAACACTTACATATTTTTATATAGAAATTTAGAAATCTAACCATATACAGCATTGTAGCAGGACAGTCCTATTACATTGTTGTTTTTTTTTTTTTTTTCTCTTGTTTTCATTTAATAACTTTTTTTTAAAAACAAACATTTACTTGAGCAACACTATGGCAATATTTGGTATGTCTTGACAAGCAGTAGGTATTTAGAAGACTGGTGTGACAGGCATTTCAAGCATGACCCTGCAGTTACACACTGCTATCTTCATTGCAGTTGCTTAGTTCACAGGTATCAGTATATAGAGTTAGGGTGAGAATCCTACCAATTAACTGGTAGTTTCAAAAACCAGTTGAAGATTCTTGGAATCATTGCTCTACGTATCTTGTGCATAAAAATGTATGGCTTTGTCCTGTCATATTTCCTAGCTTTTCTCCTTCCACTCTCTTCATTGTCTAATCCTTAAAGTTCTCACTTTTCTTTTAATTGTGTTATACTTTCTATTTTCACTTCTTCTTTTGAGTTCTTACACTAGGTATTTTTTTACACATGTTGGTCTGGTTTATTTCACTTATGAGTTTATCTTCAAGTGGCAACCACTTAAATATGAAGGCTTCGAGTTTATCATTCTTTATACCTAAGTAACACTTTATTGTATACAATTACCATATCTTTCTGTTCCTCAGGTGATGGGAATCTTGGTTGTTTCCAAGGTTTGACTATCACAAATCATGCTGCTATAAGCATAGGTACACAAATATCACTACAATATGACATTTCTAGTTCCTCCAGGAAAATTCCCAGTAGGGGAATAGCTGGTTTGAATGGGATTTCCAGTCCTAGTAAGTTACAAAAAAAAGACTTAAAAAGTTAAAAAAAAATAGGGGTGCACATTTATTGTTGTGGTATGATGTTTACAGTTATTCTGGAAACACACCTTGACAGAGAATATCTAGGTAGATTGGGATTTCTATTCCTAATTTTTTGAAGAATCTCCACATTGGTTTCCCTAGTGCCTGTATTAGTCTACACTCCCAGAAACAGTGAAGAAGGGTTCTTTTTCCTCACAGCCATGCCAAGATTTGCTTTAGGTTAATTTATTGACGATAGCTATCCTTTCTTATGTGAGATGGAATCTCAGGGGTCTTTTAGGTAGTACTTCTTAAATGATCAATGATATGGAATACTTTTAAAGATACTTACTTGACCTTTGTCTCTCTTCACTTATAATGTATTCATCTCATATGCCCATTTTTAAACTGGATTTTTGGAGTTTGGGGGCCTGAGTTTTTCATTAAAAAATGTTACTAGTAGAAATCATTTGTCTGAGTGACAGCTGCTAAAGATTGTCCCAATTCATATGTTTTCTATTTATTGTATTGGTCATTTCTTTTAAATGTGCAAAACCTTTGTAATAAGACGAAGTACTTCTTTGAAGTATTTCTCATGCAGTTTAGTTTTTGTTAATGAACTCTCTGCCTACCGCTGTCTTCCAGATATCTTTCTAGTTTCTCTTCCAGAAGATTTAGTTTTTCTATTTTAATATTTGGATCTCATATCTGTTTGACTGTAGTTTAGTGCATGGAGATATACAGAGACCTAATATTAGTCTTTGGTACATGGAAAGCCAGTTTTCCAGCAATATTTATCAGAGTCTATATTTCTTTTAGTGAATGTTTGTCAAGGGTAAAGTGTCTGAATGTGTTTTTAGTTTTGTCTGCATTCTAATCTGTTCAGTTGATACTCAAGTCTGCTTTTTTTGTGCTAGTACAGTGCTAATTTATTGTAGTAGCTCTGTTGTAATTTCAAGACAGAAATTGTGATGCTTATTGCATTAACCTTGTTGCCCATGGTTGCTTTTGTTATTCTAGATCTTTTTTTTTCCAGATTAATTTTAAGAATGTTTTCTCTTGGTTTGTCAAGTATGCTAGTGATATTTTGAGTGGGATTACAGTGAATCTGTGTAATAGCTTTGGGAGTATGGCCAACTTTACAATGTTGGTTCTTCCTATCGAAGAACAAGAAATATCTTTCCATTTTATGAAATCCTTTTGAATCTAGTTTTTCAGAATACTATATGTTTACTGTGTGTATGTATTCTGCTTCCTTTGTGAGATTGTTTCCTAAGACTTTCATTTAGAATGCTATTGTAAAAGGTGTGGTTTGTGTAATTGTCTCCCAGCAAGGCTATTATTTATGTATTGGGGTACAGTTAACTTTTGAGTATGAACTCATTCTTCATTGACATCACCTGGCTTTGATATTTATGTGACTAAATTTGCTGAGGAAGTCTTAGCTCTAACCTTACTTCACTGAGCAAAAGCATTTCATACAATGAAAACTTATCTCCCTAACACCCTTTCTTTATTGGCTTGTAATGCAGTAAACTATCATAGGAGAAACTTTCTTCTCCTTCATTATTACCTTCTCTTATGTTAGTTCACTTTTCTTTCTTTCTTAGTTTCCTTCCTTCCTTCCTCTCTTTTATTTTTATTTATTTATTTTATTTTTTTTTGTAGGACCAGGGATTGAACTCAGGCCCTTTCTCATAAAAAACAAACAATACTAATCATAAAAGATGCTTTGTTACTAGTAGTTGAACATGTGAAGAAAAACCATTACTTCATTAATTTCCTCTTTACAGCTACTGATTCCTTCATCTTCTCTGAAATAACTACATGAAAATTAATATCATATTATACAAACATTAAATGTCTTAGTTGAATAATGCAAATATGAAAATATTTTAGCAGATTATGCTAATACAATTTATAATCTTATTTTTATAAATTATTACATTTTAAAATTTTCATAAATTACATTTATTTGAGACATGCTATCTTTACATTTCTTGTTGAAATTGCTTGGTGGCATGTCATACCTTTTAGTGAAAGTCACTAAGTACATTCAGAGAATTAGGTTAGCTAAGGTTGTACCTTTGATAAGTCTAGAAACTAAACTTCTGCACATTGATCCCTCATTATGAGTTTGAACCTAATGCACTTTAGGAAAACTTTTCAGATAGTAGCATACATATTCATGATAAAATTGTTTATGATTAAATAGACACATATTTCTTAAAGTCACAGAGAAAAATGTAGTTAAATGCATCATTTTATTATATACAATAAAATTGTTTTATATTTCAGTTTGATGCTCAAAATTCTTGTGTGACAAACAATGACCTTGCTTTCCCTACAATATTTTTTTTTCTACAAAAAATCCACTAAGCCCTTCACTGTGGTTTATTATATTGACATTGCCAGTCCAGTCAAGTCTCTCTAACAGTCAAAGTGGATGAAAACTTCAAAGTTTTATATTTATATCTTGATTCACTCTGCCTGGATTTATCACACTGTGACAAATTTATGACCGGAGCTTTGCCCACTCTGAAGATTCTGATAGTGTTTCATTATGAAATATAAAATATGTCTACAGGATCATACGAACACCCTATGATTGAGAGCAGCCTTTGCTAGCTATCAGAAAAGCTACATTGAATCACATTGTTGGTAGAGTTTCTATTTTATATCTTTGATATTTATTTTTATGTAGTTTGTGACCTATCTTCTCATAGCTTTCAAAATATTGTCCTATCTGCACTTTTTCCTAACACTTTTATAATAAGTCCCTGAATTAATTTTTTTAAAAAATTTAATGTATTTAGGAATTACTTGCAGTTGTGAAAATGCCATCATTTTTTAATATTTTCTAGCAGATAAAGATACTTTAGACTTTTTGTTCTAATTCAATGATGTTTAAATATATATTCTATTATATTTAATTTTATGGAGGCTGCGGAGGTTGCTCAGTAGAATAAGTTCATGCCTGGCAAGCACAAAGACCTGAGTTCAATCCCCAGTTCTGCTAAAAAATACATATATATATATTTAATTTTATGAGCAAAAATGCGATTTTGCACACTTCTTTGGCCAGAAAGTACTAACCTCATTGTATATAAAAAGGTTTCAAGGGCTGGCCAGATAGCTCAGTGGATTGAAGTGCCTTTGTGGGCAGTCTCAGGGACTGGGTTTGATCCCTGGGTTGCCCCACTAACCCTGCTCCAAAGCCAGGCGGAGAGAACAGATGAGATCCAGCATAGCGTTTTGTGCCTGTAATCCTAGTGCCTGGGAGGCTGAACACGGGATCACTGAGAGTCCAAGGTGTAAAAACAAACAAACAAAAAGTTTTATTGTAGAACTGAAGAAATGTTTGATGTTAGAGACAAAGAAGTCTTCATAAAATTAAAGTTAAATGCAAGAACAGAATGTGTTGTTTTTTTAAAAAAATTGTTATGGTTTAAATTGAAAATATCTCCAAAAAATTTTACTGATTTTGGTTGTATTTATTTAGAAGAGGAAAGTTACTGGGGACATCATTTCCATGGTTTATTGTCCCTCTCTCTGCTTCCTAAATGCCCTGATGCGTGTGATCATCTTTTCCCTGTATGTTGTGTTGTGATGTTGCTGGTACCTTGGAGGCTGCTGACCATGAACATTGAAACTGTAAGGTAAAATAAATTTCTTCTCCTTTAAGTTGTGGGTGATAAGTATTTTCTCTGAGCAATGATAAAGGGACTAGTTTAGAAAATTGATGCCAAGTCATGAGAGTATTGCTGAGACTACCTGATCGGGTGATTTGGAAGGTCTTGGAAATTGTCTCAAAGAGGAGCTTGGAAAGATTTGGAAATATGGACTAGAGGAGCCCAAGAATGTGGTAGTCAATGCTTCATATGGAATAATGTCAGAGTTCATAAGATTTAAATGCTGATATAAACTCTTTGGAACTTTCAGTGGGGAGCAAGGATTCCATTTGTTGTTGAAGTAAAGGCCATTGATGTTACTTTACTCTCTGGCAGAAAAAATTATCCGTGTTTTGTCCATGTCCTAAGACTTTGCAGGACAATAATATAAAACACAGCCAATTAATTAATTTCATGGAGGAATTTTCATACTAACCTCATGTTTGGGCTGTGGTGTAGGTCCTCAGGTTGTGTATAACCAGATCTACAGTGATTTGAATGATAGAAAGTGCTCTCATGTTTTCCTGAAAGGAATCACTGGAGAAGTAGGAGCACAGGCTAAAATGGTTGTTGAATGATTATCACTGAAAAGAAATCAAATAATTTGGCACAGAGATAAGAATGATGACTCAGGGCATCTAGGACAGTTGCATTACAGTTTCATTGCTACTACTCTGTAAATAATTTCTCTTAAGAACAGATTCCTTGAGACACTTGCTCATTTAGGGGGACATAATAAACTATATTGCCAAGTTCAGCCTTCTCAGAGGTTCTCAGAGTTCACTGCAAGCATTGTTCGATGGGAACTGGTTGCTGGCCAAACTGCTTGACCTTGGGGTCCTCCATGTGGTGCTTGTTTTTCAGGCATAAAGAATGCAAGAGTTGTGTAGTCATGTAGGTTTCCACCTAGATGATAGGGGAACACCTGGTTCAAGGTCATAGTCCCTGCCAGCAGACCCCCAGCCGCCAGTGTGTGAAGCTATGAGTGAAACTAACAGTGCAGTGGGGAGTCCAGGATCGGGAGATGCCAGGGACCTGTAGCATCTGCAGAGAAAAGTAGTAAGGCCTAAGCAAAGATCACTAAGTGCGAACCTACACTGGACACCACAGGCAGGGCCACAGAGTCAGAGCTGCCTCCCTGCTGAGCACCCGTCTCAGGACAGCTGGCCTGCGTGCCACACATGCTGCTGCCTGACGTAATGTCTCTCCTGCTAGAGGAGCTCCACTGACTGTTGGTTAATATTGTCTAAGAAAAGATGACAATGTAGTATTCCAGAGATTTGATCAAATTAAATAAAAATGGAAGCCCAGTGGCTTGTTGCTAGTAGTCATGTTTTAATACTAGTTTTCCCCATTATGAACTTTATGAATTTTGATGTTGATGGAGTTGTCCTTGTCACAAACAGTGTTTTAAGAAGAAAAAGTTGTCACAAACAATTCATTGGATATAAGAGGTAAATTGAGTGTAGTACTGAAAATATATATATTTAGTTGCTGAGGTCATGAGCATGAAGGAAAATATGTCAAGGGCTTTTCTACATTTATAATTTATTAACATGATTTATCTTTATCCATTTAGAAAATTCCTGCTGCTAGCATTATGATGGTGTTTTACATAGATTTTGCCAGGTAACATTTATTTCTTTCCATATTTTATTCATAGTCAATATGCAAACATTTCCCAAATCAACTTACCACACACATTGGATAAAATGAAGCATTTTATTTTTCAAATTTACAATATAATGTGTATTGAAAAAGAAATACAGTGTGATGTTGAAAGTGAGTTCTAGAACATATCAATATTTAATATATTAGCTGAATCTGCTATTATCCAGTCAACTTTGTGGGCAATAACTCTGAACCTGGCACCTTCTAATCATGATACAGTGTGCGGCAATTGATTTCAAAATGCAAATATAAATCTTGACTTCTGAGCAGATGTAGTAGTCATGACTCTTGGTAATCTATGCTGTTCTAAATTTGGCCACCTCCATTTCACATTTTGGATATTGTCGTAAACATATCATTAATTCTAATGTTTAAAGAAGAAAATTCATAAGCATTTGTATTAGCTTGAAGCTCATGGAAAGTTATGTTTTATATTTTCATGTTATTAATATTTGCTTCACTTCTAAATAAAAATCCAACTCCTATTTGATTAAAACACAATGAAAAATTAAAAATGATTAATTTGAAAAATGTAACTTACAAACAAAATCTATGCAATTACAGCACTCATTCTTGAAATGGTGTTACTCTTGTTTGCAATATTGTGCTTTAAAAATATACGGCTCAAACTGAATAATGACTATCAAACCTTTGTGCCCTGTTTTCTAAACAATGTTATCTACATTTTCACTCCCTCTTGGTTCTTCTCTTACAATCTCCTTTTGCTTTCCCTGCTTCTTTTCTCCCTCACCTCCCTTTCCAACTTACTCCCCTTTTCCTCTGTTCTGCTCCCTTCCTTCATCCTTCATTTTTTTCTTTTGTCTTTTTTCTCAAATTAAGGGCAAAAATTTGTTTATACACCAGTTATTGTATAGGAGCTGTGACATCTGGAGTGGGACCCACCCAGATAAAGTCCTAGCTCAGATTTTAGTAATATTGACATTTTTTTTTGCATTAGATTTGCTAGATTAGTCTCTTTGTACCTCTTGTTTATGTTTTCAAGACACCAATTTTTGTTAAAGGCCATGTGATTATCTTAGTTTATTATAGTTTTCATATTACTTCTTGATTTCAGTCACTTACTTTATATCTGACTAGCCAGAGACTGAGAATTTTAAGATCAAAATAGAAAAACATGTGGTTAATCACACAGACACACACATTCACAAACACACAGACACACACACAAATTTATTAGCAAGTGACAGCTCAAAGTGGATCCGCATTACGTTTCATAAAAAAATGAAATATTGAGTTTTTATTTAAATCAATATTTTAACTTGAGTTTTTGTGATAATGAAAAAATAGCATAGAGAATATCATAGAGATGGCTGTCTCAGTCATTTTCCTATCTCTGGGACAAAGTTGCTTAAAGTAGGGGCAGTTTGCTTTCACTGAGAGCTTCAGTCTACATGCAGCTGAGTCCAGGGCAGATAGCACTTGTTGGAAGGACCTGGAAGAGAGCTATTCAGCCACAACGTGCAGGAACCAGAGAGAGAAAGGGAGGAATCGGGACCCACTGGCACCCTTCTAGGTCACACGTCCAAGGCTCCATGCTCAACCAGGCCCACATCATAGCAGCACATTGAGCTCCCAGGCTCAGCAGTAGCTGAGTCCAGTGATGACTATAGAAAACCCATTATCTAGTGACCTTTCAAACTCAAACTTCTTTTGGATGACATTTTAGATCTACATCATATCAGATGCTTTATTACTTTTTGTTGCTGGGACAACTTTACGGAGGTAATATGTATTTTGTTTCACAGTTTTCAGAGTTTTAAGCTCTAAGTCAGTTAACTCCATGGCATAGCAGAGAGGCAGCACAAAGAAGAATCAGTTCACGGCACAGGTCAGGGAAGTAGAACAGAGTCCAAGGGAGGAAGAGTATTGTCTGTTGTTGCCAGCCTTGCCCACAGTGAAGCACAGAAAGTCCTTCCAAAATAGCCAAGGAAGTGGTGAGAAGCTGTTCATACCTTTTGTGTGCACTAGACTAGACAAGGGAGAGCTGCAGTGTATTCAGCTTCAAAGGAATGCTTGGGGAAATGAGGACAGAACAGAGAGCAGTAATCATCAGACTCTTCCAAGATTCAAGTAACACATGCAGAAACTTTCACAGATGATTCAGTCTTGTTATGTCAGGAGAAATTGGAGGCACTGATTTTGTCTTGAGAAGTCCATGGGGAAGACTATAGCCAGGCAAGGATGTAAGATTACTCAGGGATCCTGTTCCTGATGTAAAGCAGGTATAAGCCTAATAGTATGACTTCATACCCATCTGTTACACTCATGGTAGCTAGAATCTCAAGAAAAGCTATGTCCCTGCAATCTTGCTAAAGAACCATCTAGGAAGAAAGGTGGATTTGCTTCTTTCAGCAGAGAAATATTTAAGCAATACTTCCCACAGTAATTCTCCCTTATCTAAGGTTTGCCCATGTGCAGTTTCAGTTACCCAAGATCTACCATTCTCAGGTCAGCTCCATGGTCTTCTTTCTGACCCGTGATAAATGGTAGCTTATTGTTATCTCAGTTCCTTTATGATTTTCCTCACTTAATGTCATCACAAAAGCATTGAATCATCTCCTATCTTTAAAGAATAAATACAAGCCGGGCGTGGTGGCGCATGCCTTTAATCCCAGCACTCGGGAGGCTGAGGCAGGAGGATTGTTGAGTTCGAGACCAACCTGAGCTACAAAGTGAGCTTAAGGCCAGCCTGAACTGCATAGTGAGACCCTGTCTCAAAAAGACAAAAAAAATAAAAAAAATAAAGAATAAATACAGCACAGTGAGCTATTTTCAAAAAGAGAAATCACGTTTACATAAAGAACTTTTATTATGGTATGAATTCAAATTATATTATATTTTACTGTTAATTTCTTTTTGTGATTAATATATACATTGTATTTTGTTTTAGGTGGATATGAGCAAAAATGTGGTGAATATATGGGATTTTATGATTTATGCAAACAGTAGGATGCTGAAATATATTTTTCCACTAGGAAAATGAAATTATTGTATTTTAATATACATTGGATGATGACTGTAGAACCAAGAAACAGTGAATTGAAAACTAACAGGATAAAATTGCTAAGACATTTTTCCTGATGATACATACCTGTTTTTTGTGTTCATAGTTTTCTTTTTTCTCGATTTGTCAAGATAAATCAATGTGGATTTGCAGAGGGATTTTCACATGTTTTATTAAATTCAGAATTTTTTGAAGAATAATTTACTATACTAGATTTTATAAAAGTAAGTAGTCAAGACCCAAATAAAGGGCTGGGGAGATAGCTCAGTAGAATAAGCACTTGCCTGGCAAGCGCAGGATCCTGAATTCAATTGCTGGTACTGCAAAAAAAAAAAAAAAAAAAAAATCTAATAAAGTATTTTTTTTTAAGACATCACTTCATTCTAATTCTGGACGGGCTTGAACTCATTGGTAACCCAGGCTGTTCTGGAATTCCTGGCAATCTTTCTGCCTCAGTGTTAGAATTACAAGCATGAATCATCATAGTCAGCTCAAGAAAAATGTTTTAACACCAAGAATAAATTTAAACAGACTTATTAATGACAATCCCATAAGCAGCATGGATTTTACTATCAAATCTTGCAATGAAGTTTTGTTTTTGTTTTTTTTGTTTTGTTTTGTCTGTTTTTTTTTTTTTTTTTTTTTTTTTTTTTTTTTTTTTTTTTTTTTTTTTTTTTTTTTTTTTTTTTTTTTTTTTTTACAGAACAGGGATTGAACTCAGGCTCTTGCACTTGCCAGGGAAGGACTTATTCCACTGGGCCATCTCCCTGGCCCCACAGTGAAGTTTTTATAAACTGAATATTTGTACACATCCTCATCCTAAGAGTTATGTTGGAGGTCTACACTTCTTGTGATTATTTGAAATTAGGACTTTTGAGAAGTGATTGTCTTTACATGAGGTCATGAATGGGTCCTCATAATGCAAGTAGTAGCTCATAATGTAGCAGACAGGAGTTGTTCTCCCATTTCATTCTCTCTTCGCTCCGTGAATTCACATATACAGTGTGTTCCATGCAGCAAGAGATCTTTGCTGAGAATGCATTGCTGATACCTTTATAATTGTCCTTTAGACCTACAAAATATTAATAAATAAATCCTAGTTATTTACCCTACGTAGTTCATGGCATTTTCTTATATGCCAAGTTAACATAGGTCAATTATTAAAACATTAAATAACATCTTAAGGATGATTATGTAACTGGAAAGATCCAGGGCATCAGAAACCTACACAATGCAGTATATTGGAGTTTTCAGATGCAGTTAACATATTATACTAAACGTTTTAATTTACAATACGCTTGGCTTTCAAAACAATACACAATATAAAAGGAAAATGCTCAAATCTATTTTCCAAGAACATTTTGTTTTCTTTTCATTTTTTTTTTTTAATTTAGGACGGGATATACAGGGTCTCACTACATAGAATGGACTCATAATGATCCTCATACTTTAAGCCCCCCAAGCAAGGGGATTACAGACATCCAGTCTCAATCAGCATCTCAGTGAGCCCCTGAGGAATGATTGACATGGCACACTGGAGATTGAACCTTGGTTCCTGCACCTGCCTAAGCAGAAGCTTTGATCTGCTGAGCTATCTGGCTGACTCTCAAAGAACATTTTTCTTATGCAGTTCGTTTTAGTCAAGGTAATGCATCAGCAAAACACAATATCTCATATATAATTCTTTTGCTTTATTTTAGTTTCTTTTTTTAATTGTAGGGAAAGGTCTACCTGGGTGTTCAGAGTCTCACTACTGGATCACACTCATAGTAATCTGCCTGTGTACAGCCTCCCAAGAGCTGTGATTATAGACTCGAGCCATCACATCTAGTCTCAATTGCTGTCCCACCACCAGCATGGCAATCACATACAATTCTGATAAAGTACAGAAGGCATAAGTATTATATGCACACATTAGAGAAGTGACTTGTTTCCACCATAGTTTTGACATGCTTTTCATGCTCAGCAAGGTGACCTGGAAATATTCAGGATTGATGCTGTCATTAAAATGCCAGTGAAGTTGTATTCCTTATTACTAATTAGGAAGTTTTTTTTAATGTAGCTGAAGTCTATTACCTCTAATTACTACCTTAATAGACTATTTCTATATGTAAATTGATTGCTTGGAGTACTGTTTACTTTTCTTGGGAGAAATACCCTGTAGTAAGGATCCTGATGTTTCTCTTCATTTATTTTGTCAAAAGAAAGTAGAAACAAAAAACAATAAAATATGAAAGAGAATGTGAAGAATGAAGAACAACAGAAGTCAGAAGAAAAGGAAGGGAGTGAGAAAAGGAGAGAAAGAGGGAAAGGAAAGGAAGGGTAGGTGGAAGAAAAAAGAATAGTTGGACAGAAGGAATCAGTGGAAGGGGAAAAAAGGAAGGGGATGAATAAGGAGGGAAGGCAGGATATGAGGAAGAAAAGAAAGAAACAGAAGAGAAGGGAATGTTAGGATGGTTTTGATATTGTAACCTTTTATAACAATAAAATTATTCAGTTAGGATGCCATAAATATAAAGAAAAGCTTTCATTAAATCTCTTGTAAAATATAATATATAAAATAAAAAATATAATTCAAGATTATATTTTTGCTTTTCAGCATGTTGTAGATATCATAGTACTTTTTCTAGAGCTTCTTTTTTTACTTCATACTTTGCTTTTCAAGTATTTCCTTCATCAGATGAAGAAAGGACTTAACCCAGACTCAGCACAGCTCTACCTCTGAGTGAGGGCTCCAGGCCCACCATGCGGGAGAGACATTTCTCAGCAATCCCAGGTTCCACCCCATGGCCCCAGACCGAGTGCAGCTCAGCTGTGGACCCACCAAAGCCCAGTCCCACCTACCAAGAGAGCAACCTGCCTGAGACACAAGAGCCAACTCCGGCAACATTCCAGATCCGTGCCACAAAGCCAGCTAAGATAGTGGCAATTTTCATTACTCGCTCTGCATCCCTGTTCATGTTTGCCTGACCAGGGAACCAAAAGAGGGAAACCACAGGAGCCATAGCAAATAAGAACTGAACACAGCAGCTAGATATAGGCCAGGCATAACTGGATAATCTCAAACTTAATAGACTGAAACCCAAATCTCATTACATGCTACGGTTATAGCTGCACCAAAGCAAGACCAAAGGTCAGAGGTCAGTGCTATACAAAATAACAAAAACAAGGTAAAAATGCAATCTCAGGCCTCGAGTCCACCAGTAAGTGCAGAGGACACTAGCTCAACTGAAATGAATGAATTAACAGATAAGGAAGGAAAGGAACAACAGCAAAAATGTATAGAGGAAATGTGAAAAGAATTAATGCCTGAAATAACGAAGAAATATTGGATTTATAGCATCTGAAATAAAGGATCAAATCCAGAAGCATCTGGGGGAAAGCCAATGCTCACTCAGGAAAAGTGCAGAGAGCAGTATTTCAGCTGAAATGCATGAACTAACAGCATCTGAAGCAAAGAAACAACAGCAGAAAGGTCTTGAGGAACTCAAAGGAGAAATAATTTCTAAAATCAAAAAAGAATTCTTCAAAATCATAGCACCTGAAATACAGAAACAAGTCTGAAAATATATAGAGGAAACCCAACTTAAAAGAAACTCTGCAGAAAAAGAATTAATAGCTACTTGTAAAGAAGACATGGATAAAAAAATTGAGGAGATCAAAAATATAATGGATTCCTTGAATGAGCAATAGAGAAAAGAAATAGAACGCATGAAACAAAGCCAAAGAGATATAGAACTAAAAATATCAATCATGAGTCTACAAAACCATTTCAGTGAAAGCGAAGACAGAGTTTCAGATCTTGAATACGCTGGTGCACCTAGTGAAAAGGTGAGAAAGGATCTCTTAAAAGCAAGGAGAATGCAGGAAAAAATAATCCATCACACGCAAGATGAAGCCAGGATGAACAATGTGAGATTAATTGGCATAAATGAGAATAAAGGAGTCAATACAAATGACTTAAGAAGAATCTGGGGAGAAGTAATCGCAGAAAACTTCCTAAATGTGAGGAAACAATTCAACATTCACATAAACAAAGCATACAGAATACCAAATAACTTCAACCAAAGTAAAAACATAGTGAATCATATAATACTCAAGATCCCAGAAATCCAACACAAAAATAAAATACTGAAAGCTGCTACAAAGAAGAAGCAGGTCACATTCAAAGGAAACCCATCAGAATTACAGCCAATTTCTCTACACAAACAATGAAGGCAAGGAGATCATGGAGCAGAGTTCTTCAAGTCTTACACAAAAACAAGTTCCACCCCAGATTATTATTCCCTGCAAAACTCTCTTTCAAGTTTGATGGAGAAGTGAAATACTTCCATGACAAAGAACAATTAAAGAATTTCATGATGACAAAGCCATCTCTAAACAGGCTACTGAAAGATGTTCTAGAGAGAGACCACAATGACTTGAACTCCATGAGAGAGAACGGAAGGAACCCACTAAAAAGGACAGACAAGTAAACACAGGATACAAAGGAGTAAACAACACCAGGTAAATATCATGACAAAAATAAGTCAACATATTTCAATTACAACCATCAATAGAAATGGACTCAATTCACCAATTAAGAGAAATAGACTGGCACAGTGGATTAGGAAACCATATCCAACAATATGCTCTATACAAGAAACACACTTAGCTCTAAAGGACATTCATAGGCTCAAAGAGAAAGGATGGAAAACAATAGTACATGCCCCAGCACCTCAGAAAAAAGCAGGACTAGCAATTCTGTTCTCAGAGAGTGTCAACTTCAAATGGATCAAATGACACAAAGAAGACCACTATATATTGGTCAGGGGAAGAATTCAAGCAAGAGGTAACACTCATAAATATCTATGCACCAAACACAGGAGCACCCAACTATGTAAGACAACTCTTAAAAGATATGAAAAACCTAATATCGAAGACCACAATCTTAACAGGAGACCTTAACACCCCTTAACTCCAAAAGATAGATCAACCAGACAAAAATTATCAAAGAAGTAGCAGAACTGAACCTGCGCTTGTCAAAAATGGACCTGGTGGACATATACAAAGTGTTCCACCCAACCACAGCTGAATACACATTTTTTTTCAGCTGCACATGAGTCATATTCCAAAATAGACCACATACTAGTTCAGAGGTCATGTTTAAGTATATGCAAGAAAAAAGAAATTGTTCCATGCATATTATCGGACCACAGCAAAATGAAACTGAATGTAAAAAAAAAAAAAAAAAAAGAAACCAGAAAAACCCACTAAACTCATCGAAATTAAACAACACCTACTCAGCAATCAATGGGTCACAGAAGAAATTAAACAAGAAATTCAACAATATCTACAATTCAATGAAAATTCAAGCACAACTTACGGGCATTTATGGGATGTGATGAAAGCAGTCCTTAGAGGAAAAATCATAGCTATGAACTCACACCTTAGGAAAACAGAATGGGAACAAACAAACATCCTAATGTTGGACCACTGACATTTAGAAAAAGAAGAGCAAAAGAAAACCAGAGTGCAAAGATGGGAAGAAATCATAAAGATTAGAGCAGAAATTAATTCAATTGAGATGAAAAAAAACAGTTCAAGAATCCACAAATCAAAAAGTTGGTTCTTTGAAAGACTAAATAAAGTTGATAAGCCTCTAACCAACCTCATCAAAAAGAGGAAAGAAAAAATTCAAGTACATGCAATAAGGAATGAAAAGGGTGAAATCACCACAGGCCCAGTGGAAATTGAGAAGATTATCAATAGTTACTTCGAGAATCTTTATGATCATAGAATAGAAGACTCAGAACAAGTGGACAGATTCCTTGAAAGGTACAAATTACCAAAACTGAACCAATAAGATACAACAACTCTAAAAAAACCAATAATAGCCAACAAAATCCAAAACATAGTAAAAAGCCTATGGACAAAGAAAACTCCAGGTCCTGATGGATTCACAGCTGAATTCTACTAGAAATTTATAGAAGACTTAATCCCTACACTTCTCAAACTCTTCCATGAAATAGAAAAGGAAGCATTCTTCCCAAAATCATTTCTGGAGGTAAGCATTATACAGATTCCAAAACCAATGAAAGACAAAACAAAAAAAGAGAACTACAGGCCAATCTCCCTCATGAACATAGATGCAAAAATATTAAATAAAATCCTAGCAAGTAGAATACAGCAAATCACCAGGAAGACCATGCACCATGACTAGGTCGGATTCATCCCAGGGATGCAAGGATGGTTTAATATTTGAAAATCTATAAATGTAATACACTATATTAATAGACTGAAATCTAAAAACCACATGATCATCTCAAATGATGCAGAAAAAGCCTTTGATAAAGTCCAACACTCATTCATGTTAAAAGTCTACACAAAATTGGAATAGAAGGACTCTATCTTAACTTGATAAAAGCCATCTATGTCAACCCAAAAGCTAATATAATCCTAAATGGGGAAAAACTGAAATCTTTTACTCTTAAATCAGGTACAAGACAAGGATGTCCTCTATTATCCCTACTATTCAATATAGTCTTGGAATCATTAGCAACAGGCATTAGAAAAGAGGCAGAAATAAAAGGAATAAGAATAGGTAAAGAAGAAGTTAAATTATCACTCTTTGCAGGTGACATGATACTTTACTTGGAAGTGTCCAAAAATTCCACCAAGAAACTACTAGAACTGATGCCAAAATTCAATAGCATAGCAAGATACAATGTCAATACTCAAAAGTCAATATCTAAGCACACTGAAGGGGAAATAATAGAAACAATACCTTTTACAATAGCACCATGGAAAATGAAATACCTTGGAATTCATTTAACCGAGGAAGTCAAAGATCTTTTCACAGAAAATTACGGCACCCTCAGAAAAGAGATTATAAAGGGTTTAACAAAATGGAAAGATATTCCATGCTCCTGGATAGGAAGAACCAACATCGTGAAGATGGCCATACTCGCAAAATTGCAGTAGAGATTTAATGCAATCCCTATCAAACTACCACCAACATACCATCGAGACATAGAGAAATCGTTCCTAAAATTTGTTTTGAACCACAAATGACCTAGAATAGCAAAAGCAATCTTGGTCAATAAAGACAGGGTAGGAGGCATCACAATTCCTGACTTGAAATCATACTACAAAACCACTGTGACAAAATCAACATGGTATTGGACACAAAATAGACGTGTGGATCAATGGAATAAATTAGAAGACTCAGAGACATCTACGAACACACTCACCCATCTGATCTTCAACCAAGGGTCCAAACAAGCTTATGGTGATGGAAAAACTGGCTTTCTACCTGGCGAAAAATAAGACCTGATCCAGCTATATCACTATCCACTAAGCTAAACTCAAAATGGATTATAGATCTAAACATTAAAACAGAAACACTCAACCTCCTGGAAGAGAAAGTAGGATGAACTCTTGAAGACATAGGGATAGGTAAAGAATTCATGAACTAACACATATTTGCACAGGAAACATTTGAAAGCATTAACAGCTGGGATCAACTCTTCTTGAGGAGTTTATGCATGTCAAAAAAATTGTCAACAAAGTGAAAATACAGCAAACAAATTTTGAAAAATTCCTAAAAAGCAATCAGACAAAGGTCTGCTGTCTAGAATATCTAAAGAACAAACGTATAACAGGGCCAACAAATTTGAAGACCCATCCCTGAAATGGGCATCTGAGATGAACACACACTTCTCAGAGGACGAAATTAGACAAGTGAATAAATATATGAAAAATGCTCCACAGCGCTAGCCATTCGTGAAATGCAAATAAAAACAACACTGAGAAACCATCTCACTCTAGTAGGAACGTCTTTCATAAGGATATCAACCAAAAACAAATGCTGGAGAGGTTGTGGAGAAAAGAGAACACTTCTCCACTGCTGGTGGGAAAGTAGACTGGTCCAACCATTGTGGAGGTCAGTGTGGAGACTCCTCAAAAGAGCAGGAGTGGAAGACCCATTCAAGCTGTCTATCCTCCTCCTGCGAATTTCACTGAATACGTTACATCATAGTGATATATGTGTACCTATGTTCATAGCAGCACAATGTGTCATAGAAAAATCTTAGAAACAACCAAGATGTCTGTCATGAGGAATGGTTGAAAAAGATGTGGTATTGCCATATAATGAGTATTACTTAGCTATAAAGAATGATAAATTTGAAGCATTTATATTGAAACAAACATCGTAGAGCACAAGAAATCACATCTTGAAGAAACCTGAATACATACTAGGTAAAATACCCTCAGTTCCCATAGGAATGAAAGGGGGAGAAAGCATGTGACTGTATCTCTTTTGCACTAAGAACTGGACACCCACCAACTTCGCATATACTTTCTCTTAGGAGACGGAACAAGTTGCAACACTCACAACACTGCACACTTCAGAATTGGTTTGGAAACCAAAGTGACACATTAGCCAAATTGCTGTATTTTGCTATATGAGGAAATAGGCATTGCAGTGACCTGCATCCCAATGAAGCTGGAGCTCAGCTGGATGTTCTCGATTCAGAACTGAGTTTTAGAAACAAACATCGTGGAGCACAAGAAGTCACATCTTGAAGAAACCTGCATACACACTAGGTGAAATACCCCCAGTTCCCATAGGAATGAATGGGAGAGAAAACATGTGAATGCATCTCTTTTGAACTAAGAACTGGAGAACCACCAACTTCGCATATACTTTCTCTTAGGAGATTCAATGAGTTGCAAAACTCACAACATTGCGCACTTGGGAAGTGGTTTGGAAACCAAAGTGACACATTACCCAAATTGCTGTATTTTGCAATATGAGGACACAGGCATTGCAGTGCCCTGCTTCCCAATGAAGCTGGAGCTCAGATGGATGTTCTCTATTCAGAACTGAGTTTTAGAAACAAACATGGTGGAGCACAAGAAATTACATCTTGAAGAAACCTGCATACATACTAGGTAAAATACCCCCAGTTCCCTTAGGAATGAATGGGAGAGAAAACATGTGCCTGTATCTCTTTTGAACTCAGAACTGCAAAGCCACCAACTTCGCATATACTTTCTATTAGGAGACTGAATGAGTTGCAACACTCAAAACAAAGCACACTTTTGAATTGGTTATGACACCAAATTGACACATCGGGCAAATTTCTGTATGTTACTATATGCGGGAACAGGCACTGCAATGCCCTGCTTCCCAAAGAAGCTGGAGCTCAGCTGGCTGCTCTCTATTTAGAACTCAATTTCAGAAACAAACATCATGGAGCAGAAGAAGTCACATCTTGAAGAAAGCTGCATACGTTCTAGGTGCAATACCCTCTGTTTCCATAGGAATGCATGGGACAGAAAACATGTGCCTGTATCTCTTGTGCACTAAGAACTGGAAAGCCACCAACTTTGCATATACTTTCTCTCAAGAGACTGAACAAGTTGCAACACTCACAACACCGCACACTTTTGAATTAGTTTGGAAACCAAAGTGACACATAGGGCAAAGTGCTGTTTTTCGCTCTATGCGGGAAAAGGCTTTGCAGTGCCCTGTTTCCCAAAGAAGCTGGAACTAAGCTAGCTGTCCTCTATTCAGAACTCACTCTTACAAACAAACATCGTGGAGCACAAGAAACTACATCTTGAAGAAACCTGCATACGTACTAGGTGCAATACCCTCTGTTCCCATAGGAATGCATGGGACACAAAACATGTGCCTGTATCTCTTGTGAACTAAGAACTGGAAAGGCACCAACTTCGCATATACTTTCTCTCAAGAGATGGAACGAGTTGCAACACTCAAAACACTGCACACTTGGGAATTCGTTTGGAAACC